>NW_010585343.1:832047-866576 GCF_000705375.1 Tinamus guttatus
CCGGCCCTTGTAGTTCCAACAGGTAAAACTCCTGCTCTGCTTTGTGAGTGTCTCTTCTCCGAGCAATTCTTTTTTCCAGCTTTTATTTTTTTCTTTTTTTTTCTCCTTTCCCCCTCTTTCTTTCCCCCTTTCTTTCTTTCTCCCTCTTTTTCCCCCTCTTTCTTCCGCCCTCTTTCTTCCCCCTTTCTTTCCCCCTTCTTCTTTCCCCCTCTTTTTTCCTCTCTTCTTTTTCTCTTCCATTTTTTCCTCTTTTTTTTCTTTTTTTTCCTCTTCTTTTTTTTTTCTCCTCTTTTATTTTCTTTTTTTTCCTCCTTTTTTTTTCTTATTCTTGTTTTGGTCCGTGCACATTTTTCAGCCTGAGCTCCTCTTGGAAGTGTTGGCAGCGCCGCTCCCCACGGAGGCAGCCCCAGAGGAGCTGTGCAGACTGCACGAGAGAGCAGTGGCTTCAGGCACTTGCCATGAATTGTGCGTGTTCGTAAAGAAGTGGCTTCTCTTGCCCACAAGAGACTTTGAGACAGGTTGACTAAAACTGAGTTTTCCCAAGGAGAAAAGGTGTCTCCTCAGAGGTGTCTCCTCAGAGGTGCCCTTCCTCAGTCAGACAGGAGTCTGTCACCTCGATGGGTTGTGTGAAGAATTTCCGACTTGTTTGCATGGACATCTTGGCCACAGCATAGATTATGTGTCAGAAAAAAATAACATTTTCACAGGATTCAAGGAAATTGAGAGGTTTAACCGGGTATCAAGTAAGGAAGTATTTATTATAGTGCTCACAGGTCTCCTTCCCTGGATTCAGGACCCTAGTAGTTAGGAAGAATGTATGCGATAGAGATTTTGGATTGCTTACTACGCAAGTATAACCTCAATCTGTGTTTGTCTAGAAGCAGAGTTCTGTTTTTTTTTTTTTTTTTTTACCAAAGCTGACCCTCTGAGGTCTGGTGCTGCACGTCTTATTCAGCAGAGCAAATGTTTCGCCTGAAAACCAGAAGTAGATTCGTTAGGTGTTGAGCTGGAAGGAGATGTGCGCGGGTTGAGCACCAGTTGGGGAATAGCGTGAGGGTGAGGAGACCTACAGTAGAAAGGGAGCCATGGCAACAACAAAGCATTGGAGAAAGTAACAGTGTTCTCTGATGGAGGGGAAGAGGAGGAGGAAGGTGCAGTTGTATCCATACCGCCCTGTAGCTTAAAGCACTCAAATTCAGGTTTTTCATAATGCGCTGTCAAACTTCCTTCTACAGCAGGTACCTTAAATTTAATTCCCAGATGAGGGTTCCATGGGGGAGATGTGCAACACGCACGATGCGGTTTAGGATGGTGCTGGTGTTACGTGTCTGTTGTTGCTGTGTGAAACAAAGTGGTTCTTGTAGCTTGCAGCAGGAGTGAATTCTTGTTCCAGGCAAAAGCCCTGAATTAGAGTCAGGTTACAAGTGGTTAGCCAGAACTGAAAGGCTGTATTAATCTTTTATTAATCTTTGAATTTCCAGAGTCTTTCTGCATAAAAAAGAGTAACTTCTTGTCATCTTCTCAAAAATGGCCTTAGGGTGGTGTATTTATGCTACCAGAATTGCTTTACATTTAAAATACAAAATTCCATAAGAAGGGATATAGGAGATCGTGGTTCATTCTGCATGGGATTTTGTCCCAATTTGTTTTTAATTTGTGGGGGTGCTTATTTGTTTGCTCTTTTTTAATTTATTTTTATTTTTTTTTTACAAATCACTTGTTTGTTTTTGACAGGGGTAGCTATTGATTTGTGTTTCCAGTACACAGTGTTCTTTTTATAAGGGAACATAGGGCTTTTGAAAACACTTTTCAATATGAAATTAATTTGGGATTGCTTTCCAAAGTACTGTTAGAAATCCTGAAGATGTTTGCCACCACCCCTTCCCTTCCCTCCGCAGCCGCAAGCCCTGAAAAGGTGTTAGGCTTAAATTCCTTTTAGCGTTAGTGTTATCACCTCCCCAGTTGTGCTCTTCCTAACTTCTACTTTAAAGCTTGATTTAAAGAGGACTTCTGAGGGTCAGTGATGAAGCAAGAGTCTGGAACAACTCTGTGTACTTATTTATTTGTACCCTTGGTGGAGAATTAGTCCTTGCCTCGTCTTGTCTTAACATCTGATATCTCAGATGATGACTATGTTTTTTTTAATTGAAAAGATTGATTTTGTTCGGTGTCATTGCTTATCTGGAAACTGACATGCATGCACTTGTTCCCTTGGCCCACAAGTGGGCTGACATAACAGCCTTTATACTGTGCCTTATAGGAGAAGAGGCTGCTGTCCACTGATAGTTTTGGATAGGTGAAAGGTGCTGTGGGTAGTACTTCAGCACCTCCTGGAAAGCTGAGAATTTCTCTTATTTAGAACCCTGAGGTTTAATCTAAATGAGAAAGTTCTGTCTTTAAAAATTAGATTTATTCAAGGTGGAGAAAATGTGGTGTAGTCAAGTATTCGCGTGATGAATCCGTTCTGAATATTTGCAAAGTCATTTAAATAGATGTCCTTCCTGTTATGAAAAAGAGAATTCTGTGTTTTGAAGATCTGATTTCTTCTCTGTTAAGACTTATTTCATATTTCTTGTCAAATACAGAAGTGTTATATTAGTAATTATATGTTATGGTTAATATTGAGATACATTATTTTTCTGATTAAATCTATTGCCTAATCTACAGCATCTTTCTCATCTGTTGCTGTCTAGCAATATCTGAATTTTCCAATCTTTTCTTCCTCCATGTAACTGTAGAAATTGCTCATCTTGGTGTTTCACATATATTCGATAAAATCACAACAAGTGCTAATTGTAAAAGTTGACTTTTGTTTTGTTTCTTTGACTATTAATTCCCAAATAATAATTTGTAATCTAATTTATTTACTGAAATGCTTATTTATATTATTCTATTATTATTTTAATAATAAAAAACAGTATATTGACTGATGGAGAGAGAGTTACTTTATCAGCAGAAGTTGAGGAAGGGAAGGATGTTTGAGATGATAGAAAAGATATGCAGAAGCTGACACTGGAGAGATCATACAAGATACAGTGGCCACCTCTAAACAATCCCCAAGTTGGAACCTCTTATCTTCTGTGTCTGTCCCCTCAGAAAAGAGGTCGTTTCTGGTGTTCTCTTCTATCCATCATCCTTCTGTATCCTACTGGTGAATGCGTGGTAAATGTGTGGTAAATATGTGGAACCCCAGCTCTCTTGAAGTTGATAAAGAATTTTGCCACTCAAGTGACGAAATGGGTGTGCTTTAGCACATTTTTTGATAATAGCAACTGTATTTTTTAAATGTATTGTTCAAATGTAATAGTTTTTTCTTACAGCCTTTGTTCTGAATTTTACTATAGGATATTTCAGTAGCAGAAATTTTTATTTTGGCATGGCAACAATGGTCTTTGGTCCTGTCCTGGAGGTTTGAATTCAGATAGACTGGATGCCAAAGCCTTGCAGGGATCTTTTGGCAGAACTGAGGATGTGAGGATGTGAGGATGTGTTGAGGAGAAGATGTCACCCGAAGAGTGAGAATTGGACTTCAGACTATCTTGGCTCTGAGAAGATTAGGCGGGTCAACCTTACTTTGTCCTTTTAGTTCTCCATCTGAAAATTAAAGAAAGCATCCTCCATTCTCTCAATTTCACTTTCTGGGGCAAGACCTTCTTTGCCAACAGGCTAGTGAGGGGAGTTTTAAACTAGGAATAGAAAGAGATCACCCAGTATTAAGTGAGGAAACAGTGGGTAAGAAAAGAAAAGGACACGACAGAGCTCAGGAATGACAAAACGGGGCAAAAGGACACCAAACTCACCCAAGTGTTTGAGCACATACAAGTGCAGCTGTGGAGAGAGGAGCAGGAGATATAGAAGCTTTGCATGTAGTCATAGAGCTGTGACATTTCTGGGATAATGCAGGTGAGTTGGAACACCTTGCACCACAGGACTGCAATAGATGGATTGATGGATGGATGCAGAATCTTCAGGAGTGGTTGGCAGGGGAAATGAAACACTGCCTGCACATGTAGGAATAGTGCCAGAAAAGCCAAAGTTCATATTGGGACTTGCAAGAAGCTTCAACAGCAGCAAGAAGAGCTTCTGTGGATATTTCAGGAGTGAAAAAATGAGCAAGAAAAATGTGAATTCACTGCTAGGTGGGGCAAGAGATCCTCACTGCTTTCTCTGTCATCACCAGCAAGGTCTGCCAGGTCTCTGTGTTCAGTGACAAGGCTGAGGGAGGAGAGGAGATTCCAGTTGGGGTGGAATTGCTTGCTTAGGGATTGCTTGCAAGCACTTGGCCCACACAAGTCGCTGGAATCTAATAGGTTGCATCCAAGTGTGCTAAGAGAGCTGGTGGATGTCCTTGCAAGGGAACTGGTGGATGTCCTGCTGGATACGTCAGCTTTGACAGGTTGTGTCCCTCACCATTGGAGAAAGGCAAATGTTACACTCATCTTCGAAGAAGGAAAAAATATATCTGGGGAACTTCAAGTTGTTCAGCAACATTTCAGTCTATAGGAAAATCTTGGAATGAGTCCTGTTGGAGTCAAAGTCTGCACACATGAAGGAGTGAAGGAAAAGGTGGTGATTAGAAGCAGTCAGCATGGCTTTACCAGGGGTAAATCATACATGACCAACTTGACTGCATACTGCTATAAAAAGACCAGATTTGTGGATGAAGGGTGAGAGTGTATTGCTCACCCCTCATCCTTGACTTTAGTAAGGCTTTGGACCTAGTTTTCCACAGTATTCTTGTATCTAAACAGGGATGTTATTTTCTGGGTGGGAGGACAACAAGATGGGTAAAAAACTGGTGGCAGGTCAGGCTCGGTGGTTATGGGTCGCACCCTACTTGGAGGCTGGTGTCACCTGGGGCACTGCCGGGGTCTCTTCAGGAACCTGTCCTGTTTGGTGTCTCCACAGGGGACCTGGAGGAGGGGACAGTGGGTGCTCCATCCCCTGTGGAGGAGGACCCTGAACTGGGGGAACCAGTGGCTGTGCCTATCTCTGCCTTTAGCCTGGGGGTCCGATCCAGGCACTCCTAGTGCTCTGGCGAGGGGATGCAGCCTACAGAAAATAGTTAAAAACAGGTGTCCATTTTTATTTGTTACATTTGTAATACCTGTCTGGTAGCTTCAATGTCCAGAAAGTGTGTCAATAAAGGATTCAATAAAAATGGAAACAATCTCTGTCAGCGATGTGACTGGGAGGTAAGGCTGGGGCTTGGGTGAATTAAGCCCACAGTAATGCATATTCTTGTAGGTCAAAGGATAAATATTGAGCTTTTCTAGCCCTCAAATTGTAAGGTGAATTATAATGCATTTTGTACCCGATCTTGTTTTGTCATCTTTAAAGAAAAAATTACGTGTTTGTATTTTTAAAACTTCTTATTGAAGGGACAAAAACTAATTCTTTGAAGGAATACTTTGTCATATATGAATAAATTGGACATTTGTCTCCATCTAACTTTTATATTTATATAGCTTCACTTTAGCATCTGTTAAATGACATTTGGTTGGAGTGGTGAAAGCTGTTTGTCTTTCAAATCTTTCTTTAGGCTTCTTTAAAGTGAAATAAACTCAGATAGATAGGATGGAAAACTTTGTTTTGGTTCAAACTTTATTGCCTTCCTGGAAGGGCAGAGAAATATCACCTGTAGCTTTGTATTTTTTTTAAAAATATTTTGTAGTATATATATATGTATATATATATATATATATATATGGTTTATTTATTTATTTATTTTCTGAGTACTATGTATGAGCACTTTTGCTAAATCTGTATTGGATGGATTAATAAGAAAGCTAGAAAAGATACTTATATATACTTCAATTTATAGGCACTTTCCTGTGCTTCAACAGGAGGCCATGCAACTAAGGATTACTGCTGAATGTTTGTTGTCCTGCTGTGGGCTTCCAGTAAGCAAACCTGTCAGGACATACCTTATAACTGACCAGTTCTATAAACTTGTCTGAGCTAATCATGAGCTTGGTCTTTTTTTCTGTGGGGGAAACAAAGAAAAATCTGTATGTCCCTTCCTGGGCACGTGTACAGAACGTGTAACTACTGAGTTGGACTTCTAAACATCAGTAATTTGTGGTGATGATAGGAATCATTTTCATACTGAAACTATACTAATAAAAGTGTTTCTACCTGTCTTCTACCATTCATGTAAAGGAATTTTATGTTTCATGTACAAAATTTTGTCTAATTCTGGAAAAACACTCATAATCCTCTGTTTCTGGTATGAACTGATTTTGAAATTTGCTGAGGGCAAAGTATCAGATTTTTTATTTAAATAATTATGGAAGACGGTTTGACTAGATACATTCTAGTCAAAAAAGTCTCAGAAGTCCCTCCTGTGATATATTATTCTATGACTTTATATTGGCAGACTTTATATACTGCACCTCAGTAATACTCAGACTTTTGGAATTCACCTCAAGCTTAAAGAATATTCTTTTACTGAGCTCAGCATAATATAGTAAAAGCTTGTCAAAGTACTCACTTAAGAAAACAACATCACATTTTTAGACACAGCTTGCACTTCTTAGTCTAGCCATTTAACAGTGGCTAGAAAGTGATATAACTTTTCTATTATAACCCTGTTGCTGCATTTGTAGCTGACAGCTATGCATTAGTAACACAAATGTTATGCTTCTTCTAAATCAGTAATCTCATCACAGAAATGACCCTTTTAGAGTTGTATGTTCTGAATGGAAATGTTAAAAAACTCATTTTCTGGTGTAAGCAGGCCATTTCCCATTCTTATTTTCTCTTTGCACTTAGATAAAATAATTTCTTTAATGATACAATAGAAGTGGTGTTATAAAGAATATACCAAGTGGGTCATCTCTTGTTGCAACATCTTGATGATTTTCCAGGTGCTGTGAAATGCAGAGGAACCGCCTTGCCATAAAATCCTCTGAGCACACTCCGTAATCATAAACAGGTAGATGAAAACTGTCTGTTACTTATTGCCAGACTTTAAGGATTTGTTCTCTAGGCAATAAACTATAATGAGAACAAATATCTGAAGGTAATGGGATAATTTGTTATAGCTATTTATTATATGTTTATTTCTCATTAGTTCCTCTGAATGATAATGGCATGATATTTACTGTGACTTTCCTTTTCTTCATTTACTCACGTATTTAATTATCCTTTTTTTTTATGAACACACATGAGATAGTTTTTATTTTTAGTAGCTGAGCTGGCTTTTAGACTGGGAAAAATTTAGATTTTCTGAAAACAGATGCAACTTTGCTGCTGTCAAAGTATTTATTTCTAATCCTATTATACCTTCAGTTCAAGACTGAAAGAAGAGTGTGCGCGCCTGTGTGTATGTGTCTTTCTCACCTTACTGGAAAGTAATATTCAAATCTAAAACCAGCAACACGGAGAAAGTTTCTGAGATCAGAAACTGATAGTTGCCTTAAAGGTAAAGCTCTCTTTCAAGTTGCTCAGGACATTTATGTTGAAGTATACTATCCTTTTCTACATTGTAGTAGTGGTTAAATGCTGTTAACTAGGAGTCGAATCATGTAAGTTCATTCTCTGTGGTTCTCATCATCTGAGAGCTCTAAAAAAATAAAGACCAAGTTTTCATTGACTTAGAGACTTCTATATTTATGCATGCCTGAAAATTTTAAATGTATATTTCTGAAGCTTCATTTTTTTGAAGCTTTCAAAACCAAAGACTAATCTTGGGCCACCTTCATGATGGCAAAGGTATAATGCATCTGTATAGCTAATAGCCTAGCATTTCTGTTCTCTAATTCAGAGCGTGAGCATGAACAAGTATTTTTGCTTCTCCAGAATGTGCCCTTCCTCCTACAGCATATTATGGCACAGGTGTCCTATCCTTCTTGTTGCACTGTTACTGCTTTTAATTAATAAGTTAATCTGGGAAATGGAAGATGAGTCCTCCTACCCAACTTTATGACTTCTTGGCTGGATCAGTTGGTGTGATGAAGATGAAGCCAGTAAGAGGGAAAACCCTTGAGTTATGATTGCCCTCTATCATGATTTGGTAGGCCTTAAAGCAAAAATTAGAATACATTAAAACATCAGGATTTGATGACACAATTAAAACTCTCTCATGCTTATTTCTCTGAGGTACTGGAAGACCTCAGAGGTGCCTTGTTTCATGCTATTACATCAGTTGAAATATGATGCAAGTAGAACATTTGTCCCTGTGTTTGTATTGGAGTGTAATAATTGAACTGATGCCAGTTCAAGGTCCCAGTAGCATGGCCCTACTTAGTCAGTAAAATATGTACAATCTAAGTATAAATAGGAATTAAGAAGCTGAATAATTAGGAGTAATTGTATAGAATACAATAAATGTATTGTTATGCACAATATTCTTTAACTGTGGTGAAGTAGAAAACAGCTGTTACATTAACTGAGACACAGTGTTGTTTAACGTGTTTTTTATTTTTCTGCAAGCAGTCAGCAAGTAATGAGGACACAACTAGCAAAATACTGAAACAACTCACAGAGAGATATTAGTCAAAATCTCATCAATGACTTTCATTCTGTTAGCATTAGTGGATCCCAAAGAAGGGTTGAGTTTTGAGTGAGTAAAGAAACAGAATAATAAGTAAAGCCCTGAATTTTAGTTTCTCCTGGATTTATATTTGAACAAGATGCTTCTAGGTTACATAGCTGCTATTTTAGGGCACAAGTTCATTATTAAAGGCTAAATATTATCTATGATATATAGGCTAAATGTAAATCATTGTTTGCTTCTCTATAATCCACTAATCACCATATAAAAAAGCAATTTGGTTGTGGTACCTCAGATGGGAAAGCCACAGGAATAGCATTACAAAAATGGCCATTAAAACTGCAGTGTGTTTTAGCTATATCTGTTATGTTTTCTTGGAAGATGTGGGGAAGAGGGTAACAAACAGTGTCCTCACTGATGCATATTGCCAGGGCAGTTTTGGAATTAGAGAGGTTTAAAACTCTGCTAAAATCCCCATTTGCTGTGACCTCTTTGCATTAAGAATAGTAGCTTTTGCAGACTACTCTTTGTGATCCTCAAGGTATCTTTATCATTCCCTTTGCCACTATAAGCACATCTTTGTCCCACTTTTCATGTTTCCTTTGACACTCTGCACTTCAGACTCCCCTGGCAGGGGTTAAGTCTTTAAACTGTCTTAAGTGTGACTTAAGTCTTTAAATACTTCCAGATCTTCCTCGAAGTTTATCTATGGGTGTCTGCCCTGTACTCCCCTCTTTACCCATGCTAACCATTAGACTCATAGAATCACAGAATGCTTAAGTTTGGAAGGGACCTCTAGAGGTCATCTAGTCCAACCCCCCTGCACACGTAGGGTCACCCAGAGCACGTGGCACAGGACTGCGTCCAAGCGGGTTTGGAAGATCTCCAGAAAAGGAGACTCCACAACCTCTCTGGGCAGCCTGTTCCAGTGCTCTGTCACCCTCACTCCCCTCTTTCCTTCAACGAGAAGCTTTCTGCAACATCTAGACTAGCATCTGTGGGTGCATTTTCCTCTTCTTCATCCAAATTTATATACATATATATATGCCTTTTTGACAGCTGAGTCATAAAGATGTGTTTATATTAAGTTTCTTGGGGAGAATAAGCACAAGACTATTATATTAAAAAGCAACGATGACTTCATCAGCCACTATTTTATTGTGTTTTAAACCTGTAGGCAAGTACAGGCTACTTGAAGAAATGGTGATGCTGTATGATCTACCCATTGGTTTTCTTTTGATTTCCACATCCTTTCCACTATCATTTACCCTTTTCAGAAGCAGCCATGTGTTTAATGTTATCATGCCCGTACTGCTACTCAACTGAGTCACGCAGCTGGAGTGTGAGCAGGTAACTGGAGCTTAGAGCTACTTCATTTGTCTTGGGAATTGACTGTGGTAATGAGAATATTGAGATAGTCCTGGTTTACGTGACGTAAAACGAAGCATTTCACACTGAAATTAGGGGCTGTGCTTAACAAAGGTGTTTACATATGTTTCTTTTTTTCCCTTTTTTCGTTTTCTTCCTTTTTTTTCTTAGCTTCTGGCAAAGATTACAAAAATGTCTTGGAGAATTTGAATAATGACACTTCCTTCATTAACTGCCACTCAGTAGTCATTATAACAGCATAGCTAAAAGCAGTTCTGACACCTGAACAGATGCTGATACAGTCTCATATCAGTATCAGTTCAGAACCAAAAGTTATTAACACATTTCCTGGAAATTAATTACTGTATTTGCACAACATGGCGAAAGCACTTACAAGAAATTATATTAGTCAGAACTACTGATCTGACTCACCCAAAAGGAGAAAGTTTTCATCCTTAAGGAGTTACCTCAGGTAGTGTCCTGTTCTGAGGTCTGGACTGCAGCTGCACTGCTTCCAAAGAGACTTGACCTAAACTGAAGAAGGTCTGTGGGCTAGTTTTTTTTTCCTAAATTGAATCAGTCCGTGGTCACTTTTTAGATATTTTGGCCAATCTTGATGTTATGGCTTGAGTATAAATCTTAGTTACGGTGTTCTTTTATGTGTCAGAAAGTTCAAGATTTTGCAGCTGATGTCAACAGAGTGAATGTGTCAGGCGGTGCCAACTGCCCTGCCAGTTCCAAGGCCCTCAGAGTGAAGGAAGGAAAGAACATGCTCCAAACACACACTGTTTTGCTGTCAGCCATGGAAAAATGTGTGCATCTCAAATTTTGTGAGGAAAATTAACTCTTAAAATGTTGATTCTGCTGGAATCAACTGTGTTACTGCTAGTGTGATAGATATGTATTCATGCACACAAGACCCTTGAAATTGTTGATAAAGGTTAAAAATAAACATGTACACAACTGCTACAGTGCTTAATAAAACAGTCAAGAGAGGTACAGCCAACAGTTACTATATGTATGAGCATATTTCTACAACTAAATTCACAACTTGCCTCCATTTGCCCTTGGCCAAATTACGTTATTCATTTTTGTGGGACTCTCCACATAACTCACAACTGTAGCTCCAAATTGGGTTGTTCAGTATTCAGAAATCACAGGTATATCCAGTGTGCATGTGGATGAAAAATCTAGCACGTGCACAGCAAGTCTGATATGTCTGGGAAGCACAAGTTTACGGAGCTGGATGGTATAGTACATTTAATGTGCTCGGTATGCTCTGGGCTTGTGCACCCCTGGTGCATAGCACATCAGCTGTATTTTTGTTTGAAACCTCATTCTCTGAATCAGGAGAACAGCCCTAACTGTGGCAGAATTAATTAACTCATTAATGAATTAGTTCATTCATTTACTGTATGAGACTTTAGATTTCTTGATAGAAATTTTTGTCTTTGGTATTACTGTGTCTTCAAAGCCACAAATTGGCTTCAAAGCCAATAGATTTTTTTTTTCTGAAAAAGGAAAATCTGAAATAAAGGAGCAAGACCTAATCTTACTCTTCACTATCCCCAGAAGAATGCAAACTCCATATTCTCCCCAGGTATTGGAGAAATCAAAATACAAGAAATACAAATAAATCATAATGATATACAGGTGAGCGACTGAAACAGTTTGAAAAATGTATGCTAAGATACCTGGTATTGTGAAGATTTGCAAATAACTAAGAAGTATATGGAGGTAAAATTGTATCTGGTAATACATAACATTTTCACTACACACAGTTGTTTAACACTGAACATATTCTTGGTTTATAGCACAAGTATGCCACTGCAAAACTTCTCTTATGGCTGGTGATATGCAAGGTTCAACAGTACTCAAGTTTGGAAAGATAGTCCTGCTAGATAAAGAACCTTTTGTTCTTTTGCAAGCTGAATTTATAGCAGTGACATGGTATATTTTGAAGTCCATCCCATTACCTACTGTAAAAGTCCTGGAAGGTGCGGCAGAAGAGATCTCAAAAGCCTCTTCGAAATGTGAGCTTTGTAAAATAAGCTGAATTACAAGACCTTTATTCAAAGCCCTTTTTTAAATCTAAGCTAAAAACTCACATTAGTAACTGAAAGTGTGATTGATGTCTGTCATCCAAAAAGATCTTGTGTGTTGAAGTTTTCCGTATAATCCAAATATAAATAGATATATAGAAGTAATTAAGCCGATGTGCTTAAGTAGAAAGTCACTCTTGGTATTTACTGTTGTTAATATTTCACTGGCAGACTTAGAAACTTTTATTGCAGAATTTTCCATTGACTTTGGAATCTATCAGGAAATGCCAACAACAGAAGGAAAAAATCTGGTAAATCTCTTCTCAATATGTAGTTATATCTGCCCTTAAAAAAAAACAGTACTATAGCTTTGGAGAAAGAAAAGAAACATAAATAACTTATTTTTTTTGAGGGGCACATCTCATCACCATCTCTGAACAAAGAAATGTGGAATTTTTGTTTAAAGTATTCATACACTTGCCAGGCTTATGGTGGAACATGACTGGAAAACATTAGCAATAAAATATTGAAGACTGCTTACTATTGTAGAAATGCATACAGTTTACCTACCTTGCGGGAAGTAGACTTAAGCTGAAGTCTTATAATAAAAAATAGCGTCCAGTGTGCTTACCAAGTGAAGTATTATTTAGTATTATTTTAGACTTTTCAACTCGGACTTATTACGTTGGAATAATTTTTCCTTGAGTGTGCAGTACAGTACTTCGACAGTACAGACTTCCATATAATCCTTCAGAAATACGAAGCTTCCACTTGACAATATCACAGTATAGCTGATTGGCAAGCATAGGCCTATAAGGTTAAGTTATAGCGTGCAATAATAAATCATCATTTATTTTTCAACCTTGTTGAACACTGTCTGCCTTCCAAAAAGACCTGAGCAAAAGCCTCTATAAAGGAGGAGAGGATGAGGATATTCTGGTCAAGCTAAATGAGAGAAGAGCTGTTAGTCTGTTAGTCTTGAGGGAAATATGGTAAGAACCCTATTTGCAGAATAAGCTTTGAGAAGCTTGCCTATCAATCATTTCTTCTCAGTTTGCTCTGGAGAGCAGTATACAAGTGCTGGAGTTTGCAGAGCTGGTAAAGGTGTTTTCTGATAGGCTAGCAAATCTTGCATTCTCAGATAGTAATGGTTGATTTTACGATATATATGGCTTCTGCAACTTTTGACTGAGCCTGGCATCACAAGCTTTTGCTTGTGTGATCTCATTCCCAGAATGTCTTCCTATCTCATCATTTAAGAGCCCTTATTCCTCTTCAGGCAAGTGTTTAGTGTGTTGGCTGCAAGTCATGTGGGTTGCCTTTGCCTGACCTGAATGATAAATGCAGACAGAGCACAAGAATTGTATATTGCTGACCTAACAGTGTCAAATCAGAGGGGGGCTGTCGCTGCTGTTCACTTTGTTTTGGGCTGTTTATAGCTGTGTGCCTCTTGGCCTATTAGTCCCCCTATTATTATAATTAATGCATTACATAGGTTTCTTTCTTTCTTTCTTTCTTTCTTTCTTTCTTTCTTTCTTTCTTTCTTTCTTTCTTTCTTTCTTTCTTTCTTTCTTTCTTTCTTTCTCTCTTTCTCTCTTTCTCTCTTTCTCTCTTTCTCTCTTTCTCTCTTTCTTTCTCTCTTTCTCTCTTTCTCTCTTTCTTTCTCTCTTTCTCTCTTTCTTTCTCTCTTTCTTTCTCTCTTTCTCTCTTTCTTTCTCTCTCTCTTTCTTTCTCTCTTTCTTTCTCTCTTTCTTTCTCTCTTTCTCTCTTTCTTTCTCTCTTTCTTTCTCTCTTTCTTTCTCTCTTTCTTTCTCTCTTTCTCTCTTTCTTTCTCTCTTTCTTTCTCTCTTTCTTTCTTTCTCTCTCTCTTTCTTTCTCTCTTTCTTTCTCTCTTTCTTTCTCTCTTTCTTTCTCTCTTTCTCTCTTTCTTTCTCTCTTTCTCTCTTTCTTTCTCTCTTTCTCTCTTTCTTTCTCTCTTTCTCTCTTTCTTTCTCTCTTTCTCTCTTTCTTTCTCTCTTTCTTTCTCTCTTTCTTTCTCTCTTTCTTTCTCTCTTTCTTTCTCTCTTTCTCTCTTTCTTTCTCTCTTTCTCTCTTTCTTTCTCTCTTTCTCTCTTTCTTTCTCTCTTTCTCTCTTTCTTTCTCTCTTTCTCTCTTTCTTTCTCTCTTTCTTTCTCTCTTTCTTTCTCTCTTTCTTTCTCTCTTTCTTTCTCTCTTTCTCTCTTTCTTTCTCTCTTTCTCTCTTTCTTTCTCTCTTTCTCTCTTTCTTTCTCTCTTTCTCTCTTTCTTTCTCTCTTTCTCTCTTTCTTTCTCTCTTTCTTTCTCTCTTTCTTTCTCTCTTTCTTTCTCTCTTTCTTTCTCTCTTTCTCTCTTTCTTTCTCTCTTTCTCTCTTTCTTTCTCTCTTTCTCTCTTTCTTTCTCTCTTTCTCTCTTTCTTTCTCTCTTTCTCTCTTTCTTTCTCTCTTTCTTTCTCTCTTTCTTTCTCTCTTTCTTTCTCTCTTTCTTTCTCTCTTTCTCTCTTTCTTTCTCTCTTTCTCTCTTTCTTTCTCTCTTTCTCTCTTTCTTTCTCTCTTTCTCTCTTTCTTTCTCTCTTTCTCTCTTTCTTTCTCTCTTTCTTTCTCTCTTTCTTTCTCTCTTTCTTTCTCTCTTTCTTTCTCTCTTTCTCTCTTTCTTTCTCTCTTTCTCTCTTTCTTTCTCTCTTTCTCTCTTTCTTTCTCTCTTTCTCTCTTTCTTTCTCTCTTTCTCTCTTTCTTTCTCTCTTTCTTTCTCTCTTTCTTTCTCTCTTTCTTTCTCTCTTTCTCTCTTTCTTTCTCTCTTTCTTTCTCTCTTTCTTTCTCTCTTTCTTTTTCTTTCTTTCTTTCTTTCTTTCTTTCTTTCTTTCTTTCTTTCTTTCTTTCTTTTTTTCTTTCTTTCCCGTTCTCTTTAAAAGCAGCTGTGTATTTTGCATCCAGCAGTTAGCAGTTATTCTCCTGTATTCCGGTGTATTCCAGTCTCAATATTTCCAGTGTAAGTATGTTCATGACCTTATTGACCTGTTTGTTCTTCTTTTGGTGTCTGTCCTTAGATGGTTTTATTAGTAAGTGATAGCTGTAACATAATCACACTAATCTCCTTGAACAACATTAACCCTAAACATCTTTTTGTATATATTTATTCTAAATTAATTGAACCTTTTTTTACTTTGTTTATTTCACTGTTTCAGATTGTACAAGATGCTACTGCATAACTCCAAAATTACTTTCTTTCCTGGAAGTATCTTTCCTGGTATGTCCTAGGACTACCATCTAATTTCCCTCATCACTTAAGAGTCTTGAAATGTTTGACCCTACATTATGAAATTTTCTTCTGTTAATTGACATGGTTTTGTCAAACCATTATTTTCAAATATTATCTAAATGGTGCCTTCCAAAATTCTGTCATCAGCAAATGTCACCAATATTACTGGCAAAATATACCTTATATATACATATAGTATATATATAAATATATATACATATGTATATAATTTTTTCTGGTAAAGGCAGCTGATGAAGCTGCTGAACAAAACCGACCCTCAGAGTGATTCATGAGTATCTATTACCAGCCTACCCTTTGTCTGTTGCTTTTTTTTTGTATATAAATACCCTTTCATGTGCTTGTTTTGAGTTTCTTCAATAATTTCATTCTTCTCCAGTTTATCTAATCTTTTCCCACGTGGCATTTTATAAAATGTTTTTTTACAGTCAAAACAGGTAAAATATAATTTCTGTTTATTCAGAAAAAAATGATTCTTTTTATCTAAGGAAACTGTTTGGTTAATCTGATGTGTTTCGTTTTTGCCAATATGCTGTTTTGTCCCAAAAGTTTTAGTCCAAAAATGCTGGAAGAAGGTCGCTGTCTTTTCTGAGCAACTGTGTAAAAAAGATAGGGATTTTTTGTTGTTGTTCCTTTTGTCAGGTGTAGGAAGAGTTGAGTGAGTCAGGTTTAGGAAAACAGTTATGCAGTACTGATGTTAACAGTGCTACTGATTGACTCTAGTCCTGCATGCAGAGGAAGGCGCATATTCTAGATAATAGAAATGGAAATGTAATATTGTTAAAGAGAAGAACCATGGAGAAGAAGCAGACATGAAGTGTTCAATTTATGTTTTGCAAATAGCCTTTAGATTGCCATTTGCATTACAGTGTCTACTGACTCCCACATACACCTATCTTTTCTCTTAAATATTCTGTTTCCACTGAAACAAGATACAATTCAAAGATAGTCTTGAAGGCTGACATATATTTGGCTAGAATAAACAGTGCCATTACATAAAATGCCAGCCTTTTTATACGTGCAGGCACTGTCATTTGTGATAAAAGTTTGACAACTTAAACAAATCTTCATACTTAAAAGACAGTAAGTACTGATACATTTGAGAATTGTGCTCTCATCTTGTTTTCTGGAGCAGATCCTGTTTTTGTTCTCCTTTGTGTGTATGTGAGGACTTGTAGGAGAGATTCCATTGTCAGTCGAGTCAGGAAGACAGAGACAGGACAGGGTGGGAGATCTGAATCCTCTTGCTGCAGAGGAGGTCCATTTATGCAAGGTAGATGAGAAGTCCTGCAGGATTTGAACAACATCAGAGGCAATAAATGCAGAAGGTCTTGGTTTGTGGATCTGGAATAACATGGGCCACCTTCTAAATAATTGATACTATTTGGGTGCTTTGATGGATACTCCAAGCTGCCAATGAGGGAGCACTGTCTAGCCTTCAGAAACCACTCACTGAAGCCTGACAGTCATTTTAAAAAATATAGTGCTGAGCAGGAACCCCAGACCTATCTGAGATATGTAATTTGTTCTTTGCTGTCTGTCCTGCTAAAAAGGACACGTTGGAATTACGGAGTCAGATGTATTCTGTGTTAGCCTCACTGTCTCTTCCTTACTGAAGAATGATTACCATTTGAAGGAATCTTGCATTTTATTTTCATGAATATTTCAAAGCCTCCACACACACACACACAAAAAAAAAAAATGAATGTCTAGATGGCCAGTGTAGAAATTTGTGTTTTCCTGCCCCACATATACATGACACAGTATAATTTACTATAGTTAAGATACTTAGTTTTGCAACAAAGGAGGCAGCAAAGGTAGCCACAGTATTTCATTTGGCTGTGCAGGACATGGCACCTCAGTTCTTAGTGAGGAGGGCTGCAGCCTGTGAGGAACTTGCTGTTGGCTAGTAGCTGCCTAGCTGAGGACTTACTGAAGTCAAACTGAACATTTATTTCCCCAGATTCTACTCAATTTCCAAGTGGAAAATAATCTAGACCTTTCTTTCTTCATTTGTCACCTCAGTCAGACTAGTAAGGATCCAGGCAACAAACTAAAATTTATAAGATTGCCTGCAATTATTTTTCTTTTCCTCCAAATATTTTCCATTTGTGCTCTTTACTGTCATAAATGTCTACGTTAATGCTTTTTTATTTTTATTTTTTTATTAGCAATAATAAATCTCACTGCTTCGTAAAAACTCTTCTAGAAGTTTTCTACACAATGATCTTTAAGGTGAGTAGGCTTTAAAACAAAGCTAGCTGTTGCCAGGAACTGTTTTCTGGGTGATCGTTCAGATCGCTTATCACTCTGTTGATACCAATCTATTGCTTGTGGAAGACTGGGTGAGAGAGGATTCTCTAAGAAAAATATCCCACCAAAGCTATTTATCTTATACCCTTTTTCCCTTTACCTCTCATATCTTCCTTTTCAGCCTAGTACTTTGTTCATCTGAAGGGCATTTCATATTTGGACTAAAATAGTAAATAGTATTGAACGTATTTAATGGATTGAATGGGCAAAATGCTGAAACAGTATGAATTTTTGAAGTGGAAGGATGTGTAGTCTGATAGAGCTGAGAAAAGGCCAGGAGGTTTCTGGTAAAACCTGAGGCAAGATCCAGAAGAAGTCCTCAGGAAAATTTAGGTGACCATATCCAAAGCTGCAATCCTAAAGTCTTTTCTCATCTGCCATTCAATCTTGCAGATGCCCTTTGGCTGTGATAGTGAGCACCTGGAGAGCCTAACATTTTAACTCTATGTGGCTTCATTTATTTCTTAATTGACCTAAAGGAGCTTAATACCCATTCTGTAATTAAGTTAGAATCAAGAATTTAGATGGTGGTGGTATAGCTCTCTCACTCCGAAGCTTGCTAGTGCACTACACAAAATGTAGAGAGAAGGAAATCACTATTTTCTTTTACAGTCTCAGTATGATGGTAGTGCCGGCGTTATTGCTGTCTGCTTTCTTTAATCTCTGAGTCGGCATTCACCCAGGATATGGGAAAGGTCCTCTAACAGATTTCTTTAGAACTTGCATTTTCTGCTTCTGCAACCCTGGGTACTGTTGGATGAGCAATAAAGGTATTTCTGCATTTCTTTTTGAAGTTTTTCTGCCACTTTAAGCAAACAAATCTAAGATTTGGGGAGCCAGAGAGAAAAGAGTACATTTGACTGAGTGATTTGAGTCTGAATTCTGATTCTTATTTCAAAAACTTCCATACTTTCTAAAAGCCTACTTACTGTACAGAAAGCCTTTTAACATTTATTTTATTATTATTTATTTGTATTGCGATGTATTTATACCTTGTTTTAAGTATCAAGCTGCATGGCTTGGGAAAAAGAAGTTTTTTGCGGACAGGGTACTACTGATGTTTACTAAGATTTCTATCTGTATCTACTTAAGTCATAAAATTCTGTTCTAAAATTTGCTATAGAAATTAAATATAGTTACTTTCATACTTGTGCTGGAAAATCAATCTGTTGCAATCATTTTCTACTGTATTAGAGGCCTACTAAAAGCAGTGCTGCTAAACTGCTTCTGAACATGAGTATGGTAGCACTGTAATCCAGGGCAGAAGGCTGGAGGCTTACTGGAGGCTCATTGCCGTGGAAATAGCTCATCCATGTATTCTGTAGCTTAATTTAACCACCTGTGTTACCTTGGCATTTCAAATAATATTTATCTGACTTTATTATAGATTTCAGGAAGCTCAGCTGTCAAGATGTGCTGCTTAATGCAATCGGATAATAGAAAGATTAATAGAAAGATTCTTCTAGATACGGAAAAAAAGGAGCAAAGAACAGGAAAATATTCTTCCAGTCCTGTCATTAAATAAAATTCACGTTCCACCTCTGGAAAATGTTAAAAGCAATTCATATGTATATGCATTCACATGTATATATACACAGATACACATATATATACACTAATGATCCAGTTATTCCTGTTAAACTATCCTGCAATCCTTTGAAAATAACCCTGAAAAGTGTATCTACAAACAAATCCAAACCAAATCAAAACAACAAAGAAGAAGTAGCTGAAGGGTAAAGATTAAAGCTGTTGTGTAAAAGCATAGACTATGTCATTTTGTGTGGGCTGTTTTTCCAAGCAGCTAAGTACTGTGGTTATAACAATGTTGTGGTAATATTGCAGCTATTTTGAAGGATATGGAGGAGAAGGTGGATTTTTTGATGTTTTCTTAACTTATCCGTCATTATTAAGTACCAACTTTTGTTTTTTGGATACTTTCTTAATGTAGTGAGTGAGAAAAAAAATCAAGTAAAAGATCTGAAATGCAGGCATAGTTCCAGAAGACAAAATCCTGACATCCAGCAGATGCTTTGATTAATTTGTTCATGTGTAACCATAGACTTCATTGTTTGGTCTTATTTTTAAACCTTCTGCAGTCTGACAATAGCAATGATTTGCCATATATCTTACAGATGTGTTTTTACTTCCCCTTTAAGGGTTTAGTCTTCCCTACTTCCATAAAGGGAGACCAACAATGCATTCACGCATTTATTCACTGGATAAAGTATTTAGAAATATGTTTTTATTTTGCATACATAATAGCCATGTGAAAAACAATGGCAAGAGAATTTATTTGGGTTTTCTTCTAAGCACATTCTTCCTTCTGTTTTCCTCAACTGGAAATTAATCTGCCTGTGTGCTTGTGGCCATTAGTGCATCTCATGAACATGCCAAGAAGAAACTATGTGCTCATCAGCACTGTAGCTCGTGAGCTACAGATGTGTTTAGATAGTCCTATCCTGTCCTGCATTTCATCCTGTGAGCTGCTGCTCTCAAAATCAGACCTTGCTTTGGGAGCTGATGTTTCATTTTCCCCATGAGAATGGTTCGAGCATGTCCCAGGTGGTGTATGCTTGGTCATAGTCCTCATCTGCTGGTGACCTGGAGATCTCCAGAGGTAAGAAGGGAAATAACTGTTTCTGTTACGCAATTTTGATGATGTTCTACTTTTTTGAAAAATGTTTTTGATGTTCTACTTGTGACATAATTGGGTTTATCTTTAATATTTTCTGCTCTGTTACATCTTAAACCTAGAACTTGCAATAAAAGGAGGGAACTTTGTCTTAAAAAACCTGGAGTAAAGCACACTACCTTTGAAGACCCAGCAACCTCACCATTACCCCACTTTTAAAAATATTGAAACCTTCCTATGCTCCTTAATCCAGAGTTTGTAAATGGACCCTGAAAAGACCTACGTAGATACATTAATATCAGTTTATACCAGCTCACCTTGACTTACAACATACATGGTGCCAAAAGAGAGGAATATCTTGCTAGTCTGATACAGAGTATGTCAGAGGAATTGATAGGAAATATTGTCTGGCCACTATCTTGTGTCTGTTGGCCCTACCAGCACAGGGCCATTCTTGTCCCACAAAGAATTCAGCCTTTCCTTGGTCTAATTTCACCTTGCTCTAGAAATTTTGGCTAAATACTGAATTACTTTGTAGAAGTTTGCTATTTCCTTTTTCACGTGAATACTGGAGCAGCCTTCCATGACATGTAAGATTCACCATAAACAAACTAACAAACAAAAAAAGCATATGTATGAAAATCTTTGTCTATGCATCTTTAAATGTATCCAAATGTAAATTTGGATACATTTGTACACACCTTTGTTTTGGATGAAGGCTGTTCCTTTTTTATATATTGCTAATACAAGATGAAAGGCAAAATATTTTTGTCTTGCAGAAACTTACACTGGCAGCTTATATTGCAATTCAGTTTGAGATATCTTAATATAACATTTTTCAGTGACCTTTATTTCTGTTTGTTCTTAGAATTCAAAAGTAGCATATCTTGATTTCAAACAAGTAATTTCAAACCAATTCAACTAAATTGCAGTGAAATACCTGTTGGAGAAATGTTTGTAATGTTCTTTAGGGAAGCCTGTAGGTTGTCTCTTCTTTTCTCTTCCAGGTGAGAACTATTGTATCATGAATTTTCTGTCTCTGAAAGTCAAAGTGAGATCATAATACTTGCTGAGGAGAAGAAAATAATTTACTAGGTTAAGTAGTATTAATTTATACCACAGTGCATGTGAAATTAGTCTAGGCAATTTAAAAATAAATTTTGCTATTCAAATTACCTTTTTGTCATGTTGATCTTTGATTGCAAATCCTTTCAAACCTAGAGAAAAATGTCTGAAAACCTCCAACAACATTTATAATTACTTTTTGCCTGCCTGTACTGCATGCCATTTTTCTTGCAGGCATATTGTAAATTCAGCATAAAATGAAGTAACATTTTACAGGTATACAGTATTAGAGAATTGATGTTAATTTTGTGGTAAAGAAGGTCAGTCTGGTCTCCCGCTGGTCATGGTGTGCTGCCTTTGGTGTAAAGGGCTTTTTATTGAAATTTTACTGTCAAAAATATACAGCAGCCTCCAAACAATTCCTGAGTGCTCTTTCTCTTTTGAGTTCTTTGGGGAATCATCACAAGTATTTAGAGTCTTCCTCTGTGTAACCGCTGAGAAATGTGAGCTCTTCTTAAATTTACAAACAAGCCTTAACCCCTGAGTATGATTCTGTGAAAGTGAGAGGCCAATCTTTTGGCTGTGAGAAGGGTCTGACATGTCCTGTTTGCACACAAAGAGGAGATGTAACTTAAAGCCGTATTGAGACAAGGAAAGTTTCTGAAAACCATGATCTGGTAGGATGGCAAGACTATTGTAGCTGAAAAAAATATTCTATTTCATTGAAGAATTCTGAGGGTCATGAGGAGAGATGATGTGCTTTTACGTATTGATGACTAATTAAAACAAAACAAAACGAAAAAGCAAAAAAGCTAAAATCCTGTGAATGAAATTTAGAAAATTAGGGATAAATTTTGTGTGTCATGTTAATATCTGTGCCAAAGATCAGGATCTGTTCTGCTCTCCTGGACATCCTCATCATGTAGCATGCTGTGGATAGTCTATTGCATGAATATGGCTTTTTTACTAAGAGATATTTTACTTTGAAAGATTCAGTAGAGAAAATTTACTGTCTGGCATTTTTAGCCATTTGCCACCAATTCATGTTTTGCTACTTATATAGCTGCAGAGCAATCTATCTTCCATTCTTTTCCAAGGGTTTGTTTTTTAAAATAGTCTTTTTTTGTCTGGCTCCCAAGTCTGCTTAATCTGTTAAAAAAAATAAAAATAAAAAATAAATTTATTTTCAGTGCATTTGAACCATATATACATTAGCTGAATTCTGGGATACTGCTTGGATGCACTCATTTAATGATTATGTCATTGAAAGTTGTTAGTCCCTCTTTGACTGATTAATTTGTTGCAATAGTTATGTACAACATTAAAAAAATAGCTAAATTTTAAGAAATGCTAATTAAAAATTTGAAAAGCTATGGGAAAATAGGAAGATTACATGAAAAAATATATTTATGGATGCTTCGTCTTCCTCCTAATATATGTCATATGTAATATTTTAGCAATCCTTACTAGAACTAATGTTCACTTAAAAATGTTAGAAAATACATTGTTAGCACATAAGTGTGCTTCTTCCAAGAGGTATCTAAGACATTCAGAGCTCTTTGAGTTCATTTTCACTTGTACCCGATGAACTTCATTCATCCATTCATCTTAGCAGGGATCTTGGAGCGTGCTTTGCATTCAGCACTAAAATGAGCATTCTGCACCAGGAGAGGCTTGGGGCTCACAGAGCTCTGAAAACTGTCATCATCGCATGGATCTCTTCTTCCCAGAAGTTTAAGTCATATTTTTCATGAATGGAGAATAAAACTTAGATCTTAGCAGATCTTAGCAGTGCTATGTGTGCTCTGCTCATCCAGCATGTGAATTTCGCTGGAGCGAAGTTAGCAGCTTTGCTGTACATGGACAGCAAAACTTCGGTAGACTCTGAGTGCAGACTTTGTCTATGGGGAATTTGAAGTAAAAGTTCATGCAATGTTGCAGAAATATTGTACATGACAAAAGTCACCACTCTCGAGGATTTCCTTTAGGTTCATACTGTGGCTGCCCTTTGGATTAAGAGGACTTTTGCTTGCCCCTTTTCTTAAGGGACTCCCAAAATCTAGTTGAACTTCTTAAAAACTTCAGATAACTTCTCATAACAGTTAAGAACCTCTCATTTATTCATACAGAAGATAGATTTTTTTTTCCTTGGGTCTAAAAGAAAAGATTTATTTATTTTTTTCTGGTGGTAGTAAACATGCAGTTATCCATATGTAGATGTAGAACAACTTAATGGGAAGCTCTGAGATGCACATTGACTCCTTGTCATGCTTCTCAGTTGAGGGAGTTTAGAGCTGGAAATATGATCCCAAAATAACCATTGCAGTGTCCTTTCTATGTAGAAAAAAGATCAAGGTATTTGTGATATAGTCCCCCAAAAAGAAATGTTACCCTTTGGTCATGAATTATGAGTTTGACTTTAACAGAAGTACTCAGAATTACAAGCAATTCACTAAAATGACAACTTTCAGATCTGTTTCTGTTGTATGCAGCATATTTTCTGCAAGGCTTACAAGCAAATATTTGTTTGCCTAATAGTACTACAGCTGTATTATTGTGCAGCTTTGTTATAGTCTGTAAAGCAAATATTCATGTCTTTTGGAGAAGTATGTTTTATTCTGCTCTTACACTAGTGCTTTTACACTGGAAACTAGTGTAAATAGAAAGAAACATTGTCCATGAAGATGCTATGCATATTCAGGAAATAAGCCTAATGCCATGGCATGTTTGAATCATTGCAATGTGGGTGTAAATTAGGAAAACCAGTCACACCCTGTCCAAGTTTTCTCTCAAAAGTAAGCAGAAAAGTCAATGAAGGCAATGAACAAGTTTTGTGTATATTAGTGAAGCAGAGAACTTAAAAAGCAGCGAATTATCTTCTTCTGTGATATAATAAAAGGCGGCTGGTGCCATCTCCTGGAGGTAGCAGTGCTGCTTCAGAGTGCTTCTGGACTAAAACTGAGATTCTCAACTAAAAGCCACACATTTTTTAAAGTGCAGTTCAATTTTGCAATTCACATGAAGGTCTGTCTTTGCCACCGTTGGACAGCCACTGTTAAAACATGCTATGTATTCATTAAAATTGTGTGTGGCTGATTTCTTCCTTCTTTCCTTCTTTCTTTTACAGTCAGAATGAAAGACTAGTATTTTTCAATTTATATCTCAGTCTTCACCTGTTTCTCTATGATACCATTTTTTTGTTCTCTTTAGTCATTCTGTCTTTACATTTCACCGTGGTTTTGGAGAAAAATCTTAGTGCCTAGATGACAAATACTGAACTAGTCTGTTTTTGTTTTGTCGGTAGAAGTGGTACAGAGTGGACAGGGATAGCACAGCTGCAGAACATGGTAATTGGCAGAAAATATTTAATTTGGCTTATGTGCCAGTGCTGCACGTACATGAGAACACTACAATCAATACTGAAGAAAAAAAATAGATGCTTTTTTTTTTTTTCTTAGATAACTTCCCTTCTTGTTTTCTTGTGTATGCTTTCATTTTCAGACTAATGTGTAATATGGATAAAATCTACTGGTTGCTTTCTGTTTGCCAGTGTTACTGTGGTAGGAATCTGCTGTGCTGTGTTGATTACTACAAAGTGACTTAAGTGTGGGGCAGCATACGTACCTACCATGAGCGGCTGCAGGCATCTCACAGTTGCTGTTATATTTTTGTAACAGCCTAATATTCATGTGGAGGTTGTTGTTCCTAATCTTCTCCCTGAACACAAGAGTGGTGTCTGCTTTTTTCTGAGAATCTCTATGTGTGTGTGTACCCTGTCCTTAATCTTGTTTTCTCAGGCATATATTTAAAGGTTGTGTAGAGAGGCTTAGCCCAAAGCGCCCATGGCAATAAGGCACTGGGCTTGCAGTAACACACTCAGGCTATGGCTTAAGCCAGCAAAATTCTTGCGGATCAGTCTATGGTAGCAAATGAAGGTAGCAAACACACCTCTAATTATTTAATTTAACTAATAATTTTATTTGTTTGGCAGTCTATCAAAAGGTGGAGTTGTTTTTTTTTTTCCAAAAATCACATTTTTCCTTAAGGCTGTTATGCAGTGAACTAGAAATGGAGACAGGCATCATGTAAAATACTAATAGTTTAAAAGCATAAAAAAGAAAAAATAGAATTCCAATTTAAGAAATGCATCAATAGATGCATTCACTAGTAACAGGGAAGAAAAGTACAGATGTCTCTGTGATTTAGCAGAGTTCAGTGAAAGTAATAATATAAAAATCCCCATCCAACCCTTAGTTATAATTTAAATATTCTCATGAGAAAATGAGCTGAGGTCATTATTAAAAGATGAATTGTTTCATTTTGCAGAAGAAACACACCACTAGTGCAGAGAAGACAGGATCTGGTCTTGTACTTGCTGATACTTGCTGATACTGTGCCCTGCAAGAGGGAGATGCCTTTTTTGGGGGTGAAGTCCACATGGAAAATCATTCATAACATGTGTGAGCTCAGGAAGGTGAAAGGCCTTTCTGATATGCGCTAAGCATGGTCAGCCTCCAGCAGGCATGTTTTGTGGAACAGAATCCTACTTTAACTTGTGAATATTGAAAAATAACAAGCACATCCTTCAGGAAATTCGAGAAGAGATTAAAAGATATTTCTTTCTCTGAATCTTGCTGGTAGGGATGGGATCCTGAACTGTTCACAGAATGTAATGTCACAGTGCACACAGATAATAATGGCTGTGTAAATGAATTTGTGGGAGATTACAGTAAAATAGAAGGGGTAATTGCATATTATTATAATGACCACAGTATAATTGAAAGCCACTGTTCAACACTTTGAGGAAAATGAGAAATTACTTTCCTTAAAAGCTGCCCAAAATAGAGCATATCAGAAGCATTTGCATATGCCAGATGAAAAGCCAGATTACTTCAATGTCTCTTGTTGGAGATGGAGGCATAGAGGTGTGTTTCCTTTGTTCATCTGCTCCAGGATATTGTGCAGCAATATCTGCAGTTACTGACAATTTATTAATAAAAGAAATCACTAATAGTATAGTCAGAATACACTGAAGTATTTTTCTGCTAAATAGTGCTTGTGTAGTACTGTAGAATTGTATAAAATATACATGCACATAGTCTATATTTATTAAGAACAAGTCTATATTTATTAAGAACACACACTTCCAGTGTGTACTAATTGCTTAAGCTATTTTTAGCCTTTTTATTTTCCTGTTCAGCGAAAAATATCACATTCTTTTGAGTGTATGTTCAATAGACTTATAAATGTACAAAGTCCAACATTTACTTATCACCAGCATTTATTTTAGAAAACTACTAACTTCAAAAGTGTTTGCAGGGCTCATTAATGAAAACTATTCCATGTTTCTATTTGTCCCAGTGATCTCTACCTGGGTTAAAATTACTTTCTACTTTGACTGGCTGAGGAGGCTTCGTGTGGAATGTCATCAGTTTCCTTCTCAGCTCTTTAACATGAGATGTTTATCTCATTGCATATGCTAATCTTGCCTTTTTCCCCACAAATATCGTCAAAATAAAATTGCCAAAACAGTTGCCTAACTGTTGCTTTCAGTAGTTCATCTTCTGTCTTTCATTATCATCACACTTTCTGCCTTATTTAGAATGCATACTACAATTTTTCAGCACATGTGCTCAACTGCCTAAATAATTTTGCCTGATCATATTCGTTACTACTTTTTTTTTAATTTAGTATAGCTTGTTTTTTTCTCCTTCACCACAACAAATTCAGAATTCATGGTTTTAACTTTAATGTGCAGCACAACTTTTTCTACTCTGTTATCTCACCTGCTTAGAGGTGTCAGAAAATTAAGGTGTCACTCTGTGTCAGAAATGAGCATTTGACAAGCTGTTCCTGTTTTCCCCACAACTGTTTCCTTGCTTCTGTCTCTGAGCACAATATGTTTAATGTTCTTTCCAAGTTAGTGTAGAAGGCTAGTCCTCAAGGATACAGACTTAGCTGTAGGCTTTTTGCCATCTGGATCATTATAAATAAATTGACAGATCGATGTCTATTTTTACTTATTTAATGTGACTGTTTTATTCTACCATTTCTTGGATTTTTCCCTGAACATATGTTCTGTGGGGAAAGGCAAATTAGCCCTCTACTATTTGTACAATATTTAGTATTCCAGGGTTTTAAAAATAAATATGTGCTCTGCAATGCCTGAATGTAAAAGAGAAATCTGGCAACAAATAACTAGAGTTTAATTAAATCAATTTTACATTTTGTACTGAACTGTACAGAAACATGAGGCAGCTGAAGATGAAAGCGCTGCAGTTGGAGTATAATACTGATAATCATTGTGTTAGTAACTCATGCCCTTAAACCGAAGTCTTGCAATTTAAGTGCAGTGGCTTTAAACTCATGCTTGGATAGACCAGAGCCAATTCTGGTCATATTCTCCTAGTCATAAAACCTTAAGTATGCTTAAGTATGTCACTAGAATTTTGACCAGATTTGTTATGTCAGTGTAACAGAGATTGTTCTTTGGTCCTCTGAATCAAAAGTGGATTCATTTTGTCTTTAATTTTCCTAATTTCATTTTCAAACCATTGCATACTGGGCAGGGGGGTTTGTGCTTTAATACAAATACTGTATCTAGGATGTTTTACCAATCTCTGGATTATGTCATGTTTTTGGGGAGGTGTTTACATTTGACAAATATGGGTAGTGCTCAGGGTGAAGATTTTCAATTCATTCCCAGAGTCTTTGGGAGGCTAAAGGAGAGATGATCCAGTTGCTGTTTTGGACTGGCCTAGGGCATCTGAGGTGCCTTGCTCAATCTTCCAGACAGTGGGTCAGTCTCAGAAAAGCTAAGAATAATTGGGCTTGAGGTACAGAGAGGAAATTGCACTCTAATATTTCATAGGTCACACTCACAATTACCTAAAAGTTTTTTTTTTTAACTTACCTTTCTTTGTTCTTTAGTCATTGAATTCCATTTAAAAAATTTCCTTCTTGTTGGATATGTCTTTTCAAATGGAATCATCGACACAGAAAATCATCCCATCTGGAAACCAGGAGGAACCTTTTAAAATCTTGAAAAATGACATTTTTTTTTCTTTTTTTTTTTTTTTTTTTGGTCAGAAATTACCATGTTTTAATGCTTGTTGCTGAAAGACAAGTTTCTGTTGCTTTGTTACTAGCTTTTACTCCTTAGTATCACCATTACATGTGAAAATAAAACACAAATTCAGAAGCAACAGGCCAAATGTGGGAGGAAAAAGCTGGTGCTCAAGAGAAAGTCAGAATCTTAATACAAACACCTGTGCATGTTTAAGTGACTAAGCTAGGCTAGGGAAAGCACCCATTTTGAAGAGCAGTTTAGTTAAGTTAGAAAATGTAATGAGCAGTTGAGAATGGGCCATTTAAATAATATAACAGGAGACCAAACACTATTCAATTGCTGAGATTAAAAGCAAGCAGCTTTCTCTAGCAGGGAGAAAATACAGTTTTGATTTTGATATTTTATCCTAAAATATGAACAGATACGTTGTAATGAGGAAATGTCTGAATGTTTGTACTGCTTATCAGCACCTTTGAGAAAATCAATGCTGACTTCAAAATTAGTAAATTGGGTGAAGTGCATCCATGGAAATTCTTAGATTAATGGTATGTTCATTAAGTTTTAAGTATTTAGAAAGCAAACAGAAATATTGAAAGAGGAATATTAGAACAAAAGATCTTTTCTCTGAACTTTCTTGTCATCTCTAGCGTAGGAAATATGCTAGGAAATGCTCTATTATGCACGGATATATATTTAACCTACTGTTTAAATGTTACTGCTTGATTGATGTTCTCATTGCTTTTCTTCCCTAAAGGTAGGAGCAGTGTCTGTTCTTAGCTCTTTAGGAGCAATAATTAACATTAGTTGGTGAGTCATATAACACTTTGCTGCATGAAATAAAAGAGATACTTAACTCTTCTGCTGTATAAATTGATCACTTTCTAAAATACTACTAAAGAAATTTTTATAATAGATGAATGCAAACAGCTTCCTGCTATTAATTTAGATTTGCACTGAATATTCTGATTCTGCAGAGAGTCTGGAGCTATGGGGCCACCTTCTCAACCAGCTAGCCTACCTGTGCCTCAGTGGTGGGGAGTCTTTTCTGAACAGCCACATGTGCAAGCAGCACAGTCGGGATCTCTGCGAGCATCCAGTCTGATCAGTGAAAATAACAATCTCAAAAGGTTTAACCATTCCTGTGTGTTTTAGTATTTCTGTGTGTCCTTGGACTGAAGCATTCAGAACTTGTAGTAGATTGCAGCAACACACTCAAAGTCGTGATTAATTCAGACTGTTTAAAAGCAAAAATCACTATGTGAATATTGGCTAAGTATACTGGGCAGCTGGGCTACAGGTATTTTGTCTTTTGCGTTGTGAAGTTTTTACTCGCTCTCTGTGTATGAATCTCAATTCGGTGCTTTATTTACCTGTCAGGTGATGTCTTTAATTTGAATTTCAGTTAAAAACATCCATCTAGAATCACAGAATCACTGAATGGTTAAGGTTGGGAGGCACCTTTAGAGATCATCTGGTCCAACCTGCCCTGGTCAAGCAGGGACATCTAGAGCATGTGGCACAGGGTGGTATCCAGGCAGGGTTCGGAGATCTCCAGAGAAGGAGACTCTGCCTCGCGGGGCAGCCTGTTCCAGGGCTCTGTCACCCTCACAGGAAAGAAGTTCTTCCTCATATGGAGATTAAAATTCCTGTGTTTTAATTTATACCCATTACCTCTTGTCCTGTCACTGGCTACCACTGAAAAGAGTTGCCTCCATCCTCTTTACATTCTCCCCTCACATATTTGAGGGGATATTGATAAGATCCCCCCTCAGTCATCTCTTCTCCAGGATAAACAGGCCCAGCTCACTTAGTCTTTCCTCACAGGACAAATACTCCAGTCCCTTAATCATCTTTGTTGCTCTATGCTGGACCCTCTCTAGAAGCTCCACATCCCTCTTGTCCTTGGGGCCCAGAACTGCACACAAGACTCCAGTGCAGCCTCAGCAGAGCTGTGTATAGGGGCAAGATCTCCTCCCTCGACCTGCTGGCAACGCTCCTGATGCAGGCCAGGATCCCATTGGCCTTCTAGGACCCATTTATTCTTCTTAAAAATTACTTGGCCTCCTGAGTCATATCTTTGTTACGTTCCTGATCTGTCTAATCTGCCCTGGGTACATATAAATGTCTATAACATTTTAAAAATGAGAGGTAATTGTCTTTTTGGTAGATGCTACTGTGAAAAAGCATTCATTTTGATAACCTGATGCTTTTGATCTACGGATTTCTTAAATTTAAGAGACAAAAATTTATGTTTTATATAAATATGTAGTGATAATGTAGCAGCTACAATGATTTAAGGACATAATCAGGATTTATTGGAAGAAATAACCATATCCTAGATATACTGATATATATATGGCAAATTGAAATAGCATCAGCTTCAGATATACTAGCTCATTTTCAATTCTGAAATTGAAATAGCAATAATAAGTAGCAAGCATGAAGCTTAGTTCTTGTGGACAATAAAAAATGTGTTAACCATTAGCTAATTTGAAAAAAGAGCCACCAAATTGGTAACTGTAAGGAGGGTAGAAGTGCTGGAAATGATATCAAGGGAAAAGTTGTTAAAGCTTATTCTTGTGTGACAGAGATCGAGATCATTTTCATGACACTGAAGGGATAGCCAGGAAGAGAAAAAATTATGTTCTATAATGGTAGTATAAGATGACATGACTTTTAGAATTACTCAGTGTAGTTATTTTAGTTCGGCTCTGTTCAACAGAATTTTGGTTCCCGCTTGGATCTTTTGAAGATAATTTGTAAGTCTGCAATAGGCCTGAAAGGTCAGAGGTAGAATGGTAGCTTTGTGGAAGAAAAAAAAAAAGTTCTCCCACAAAATCTTGTGTTTCTGTTATTTTACTAATTTTTCTGTGCAATTTCATTCTGTTGTCTAGTGGTAATAGTTTGGCTTCTTTCATATTATTTCACAATTTGGATTGGAACATTATCTGCATAAATATATTCTGGGACTCGTATGGGTAGAATGTTTGATTTGGAAGGCTGCGATGCCAGTGCATTTATTACAAGGGTTATTAGTTTGTGCTGGCAAGTTTTGCAATTTAATTTTGGTTCTATTTTCCGTCAGCATATGTTGGTTTTTGAAAGGTGTGCTTTTGATGATGTTTGGAGCACAGCGGTTACTTAAAGGCTGAAGACTCCTGGGTAAACTTATCTCAAGACATGATCTTCTTGCATTACATATTGCAATATTTTAATGACTTCTATTACTTCTATCCTTACTCTAGGGATATGCCTGATAGTCAATGGAATATGGCAGATGAGGATTGTTTCCTTTCCTTTCCTTTCCTTTCCTGTCCTGTCCTGTCCTGTCCTGTCCTGTCCTGTCCTGTCCTGTCCTGTCCTTGGTTGTTTTCTTGCCTTCTTACCTTCTTTCTTTTCGTTAAATTTAGATTGTAGGTGATATTCTTGTGATAAGGGAAAGCACCTGTTTCATTATCAGGCATCCTTGTTGAGTGAAGATCAGGTGTTGTGAGGGTGTAATCACTGCATTGGTTCTGAGAAGTTTGAGGCTGTGTCTTCACTTTGCTTGACTGCTGGTTTTGAGAGGGAAAATTTTTTATTAACCACTTTTTTTCATAATTCAATTCCATTTCTTCTAAAGTACATATATTCTCTCTTCTTATCAGCCTTGAATTTGCAACCTTGCCTGAAGGCATTTTGTGAATTGAAGAGACTTTCTCTTTGCATTTTCATTTATGTTTGAATCTTATTATATATATATATATCAATCACAATGCTTGTCACAGCTCTGATTTTTTTTTCTGTATCTGTCAAACATGATACTTATCTTTACAAACTCTTACCAAATGTACTGTGTTCCCTTCTTCACCACAATTTACCTTTCTATGGCTGAGACCCATTTGCTTTGCCTCATTTGCTCAGTTGTTTTGCACAGAAAGTTGTATTTTGGTCTGACTCTTAAGATAGCAAAATGGCTAAATTTATATTTTTAACTTCTCTTCTTTGTGAGTGTCTCATTGCTGACAGGCCTGGTTTTACATCTCTTGGGTATATAATGTGATATCTCATGTGAAATATTCCAAGAAATTCCTAGTCTGCTTATGTGCCACCTACGAGCCAATATTTGAGTGATTCTTCAAGGCTACATGAGAGTATTACTTGGGAGTGAGTCAAAACCACTTATATCATGGGAAATCACTGGAATTGGAAAGTTCTTTCTTCACCTTGGACCAATTTTTAAGTTAATCATGAAATGAAAATATGCATTCTAGTTTTCCATGGTGTAGAACTATGTATTTTGCCTGAAATATGGGATGGGGCAAGAAAAAAGAAATCATATAAAACCTTAAGTACAGATACGTGAAGCTCAGTAACAACTAAGCTGTGCTGGTGCACAGCATCTGCTGGTGCAGATGTCCAATGCTGGCAGTAGTAGCCTGAGCTACGTGTACGGTTGTGGGTGCCCTGTAACACTTTTCCAGAGGCCTCCCTGCTAGCGGTGGGGTGTTTGTGATACCCTGAAATTCCTGTTGTTTACTTTCCATGGTTTCAACAGGTGTTTGAATGGGAGTTTTACAAAAAAGCAAAATGGCCATTGCTGCTTGGTCTCTGAATGTCTTTTCTTCTTTTGTTATGAGCATATATAATCATGGCAGAGCTCCAGAAAGTGAAAGTTGGTCCTAGGCTGCTACACTCCTAATTTTGTGCAACATCCCAGATAAAATTGATTTTTAAAAGCTCAGAAATAATGGATATTAAAGATATATTTCTGTTTCAAATAAAACTTCTTTGTGAAGAAAGCACTTCTGTAACCTGATTTCTGGAAATAGTTACATAAAATGTTCTTTGGGAAATTATATTAAGTTTATGTGAACTAATCTCTCCATTTCAGTAACATTTAAACTTCAAATTCAATGTTCTTCCACATTTAGTGGTGTCCTACATTATTAACTTTTTTTCCCCTCTTGGTCAAGTTTGTATTTAAAACAAAATACACCACCATCGGCTAATTCTGTGATCTTTCTGAAGAGTCAATCAGAAGGAATTTTTTGGAAGAGATAAGTACTGTTGTCAAATGCTAAGCTTAAAAAGACTCACAATTCAGAAAAAAGATCTTTTAATTAAATTGACTAATGACGTAATATGTACTATGCACAATATGTTGAGGACAAGGCACACAAAGGAAGGATAGCTGATTTTCCTCCAGAGAAGTTCTTTTTTTTAAAAAAAAAAAAGGAAAATGAGTAAATGATGTCAGTTTAGGATTCAAATTAATACAGCAAACCTATTTCTGATTAATTATTATGGAAGAGTCAGTATTTGCCTAAACTGTACACTCTGAAGATACTGTTATAATATACAGATTATTTTTTTTTGCTTAAGAATTTCATTGAAAGCAAAAACTCAGAAGGAATTTTGGTACATGTTTTAATCAGAGTTACTTTTCTTACAAAGCTCAAAAGAAAAAAGAACACACGCACAAAATCTAGATTTTTCTGGAAGAAATGTTGTGTCAAGAATGTGTTGACTCACAAATTAGTGTGTCTTGCTTATACAAGGAACTGATTTTTATTCCAAATATTCAGCCTGCTTGGAAGAACTGTAAATCACCTATCGGCATTTAGAAATTTGAGCAAGACCTATTGACCTGTGAGGTGGCATGCATCTGCTAAGCTAAAAACGGGGTTTGAAGTAGTCATGACTTAAGACTTTCAGTGGTTGAGTATCTTGAATTGCCTGCTGTTCTTTTTAGGGTAGCTGATAACTCTGGGAAAGATGATGCAGGATGTGTTGCTCTAGGACTTCATGTCTGTTTCTTGGCATGTGTCATAGGGGATCAGGAAATTATCACAGCAAACCCAAGGTATCAGAGGCCTGTGCAGGAAAGGGAGGAAGTGTGGCTTCCCAAAGAAAACATAAAACATAAAACATAAAACAAAAGATAGGCGTGTGTGGTGATCATAGAAACCTCATTGCTGTCTTGGGATTCTTGTCCTTTCAGTCATCCCAGTTGCTGATGCACCTCTGTGATAGAAGTGCCTAGGGAGGAGGCATCTTCCTTCCAATGTCAGCTGTGTTCCTCTTGGAAAATACTTCTTAGCGTAACAAGTATTTGCTGTTTGACTGTGTTTAGCTGTTGACTTTTTTGTCAAAGGTATAAAGCAAGGAATTAAAAACGTGGACTTTAATTCTCTCTGAGTAATTAAATAACTCTCCAGGTAGAAGAAACTTGACTGTACAAGTCCCTGAGCAGCCTGATCCAGCCTTAAA
>NW_010585343.1:866587-887236 GCF_000705375.1 Tinamus guttatus
TCAGCAGGATGTTGAACTAAGCAGCCAATTTCTTCAAAATTAAATCCTTCTATAAGCTTAATAAGTATTCCTCTATTCTTCTATAATCCTTCCTATATGTTATATATAACTAAGTAATTTGGAGAAGGTCAGGTTGTTCTGAGACCACATTTACGTGAGCAACTAAACAAGTCCTGCTTGTGAATGAGAAAAGCAAGAATTTGGCTCTTAACTGCCCTGGAGAATTCATCAAATTGAAGTCTTAGGAGGAAGAAAGTCAATTGAAAGCAGATAATCTAAGGAGTACAAAGGAATTTTTAAAAACACACAGTTGGAAAAACTGGCAAAACACAATATGTAATCCTCTCTTGTGTGTTATGTGAAGTACACACAAAACAAAAGCTGGCAAAGCACAAGTATATTTGTGTGTGTTCAATTCCTAGCTGCTTAGGTTCTTTTGTATTTTACATGTATGTATTTGTATATACATCTTGTAAATGTGTGTATATATATACATACATGCACACATATGTATGTGCCTACAAAGATACATATATGTACATACATACAAATAAAGAAAAGGGGTGACTTATGGATTTAATATTGTGCTAGTTTTGCCTGTGTCATCTTGTGGCTTTGCCAGAAATAGGAAACTCCTTTTGCTTATGTTTGCTTGTGTTACAGTGCTTGCCTGTTTGAAATACTCACAGTTTATGTAAAAATATGTTAATATTTTGATAGCTCTCTCTGGTAGAATTTGGGAGTAAGATTTTGTAAGCACAAATCATCAAGAAACAGGACAAAACTTTGGTTTTTATTGTATGCTGCTGTAGCCATCTGAATATTTCTTTGCAATTCAAATGCTGAAGATAGTGATGTCTTTAAGAGCATAGTATTAGTTTCCTAAACACAAGGAATATAGGACTGTGGGGTTCTATTTGCTTTGTTTTGTTTTGTTTTCTTCCCTGGAACTTCAAGTCCATTAATAAATGAATTTAATGTTTTGGTCAAATTTAAAAATGATAGCATGAGATAGATGGATATTAGTACTTGGTAGCATCTATGATACAGGGCTTTATGTGGCCTTGCCTAGTTGCTATTTGTCTTCAGATTACAACATCACATCTGGAAATCTTTAACATATTGCCATTGTTCAGTAGGATGTGCTTGATCATGCAGTGGACCTTTGGCAAACCAGAGCTGGCTAATCTGAGTATCACATAATTTATGGGACATGAAGTCAGTCTCTGTAAGATTTGATAATAGATACTGCATCCAGTTTAAAGAATTTGTGAGAATTTTGCTTGTAAGAACATAATTTTGATTAAATGAGAGTTACACTGCTAACAACTCTTTATAGATGTATATTTCAGTATTTGGACAGTATTAATTTTTTTTAGAAGCGTTTTGTCTGTCATATTCTCTTAACAATTTTCACCAAAACCAAATAGATAAAATCTTTATAGATAAAACTTCACGTTGTCTTACCATTGCTCTGGGGAGACTGACTGCTCTGTGAGTTTGACAGATCAAGGTACAAACTAACACCCTCTGAAGAATCTGCTTTTGATGTTTCTGGTTTCTTGACTGATGAAGAATGTTGATGAAGACATTATCATCAAACTACATACAGCAATCTTGGCATCCCTCTGAGATAAATTAGGATATTTTCCTTCTGGATGCAGTTAATCATTTCTCCAAGAAATATGTTGTTTTATTATCATAGTATTCTGAAGGCTTGGTAGGATGTGCTGGGTAATAACTATTTCTATCTGTTCTATTCTTAGATTTTTTTTTCTTTTTTTTTTTCTGATATGAAGTGTAGGTTTGTTTGGCTATGTCTGCAACATTAAGTGGAGGGTCAAAGACAGTGTTTTGAGATCATGAGATAAGTTTACAGGAAAAGAGATGTTTAAGGGTTTGTCTCTCCTGTAGGCTTCACTGAAGTAACAGGAACAACAGACCTCCTTGGTTTGACTCCTGTTTCAAGTCAGAGTGCCAAACTCCCCTCTTGCCATCTCAGTGACCTACTGTTACCTGTATGGTACTGTAAGTGCAGCTTGTCACTGCTAACACAATTTTATTTGCCTCCCTTGTAGTGTTTGGTCATGCTCACTCACCTAGTGGAGGAGAAGCAGGAGTGATTGACTATAAGGTCACATGTAGAGCACCTGGTGGCATAGGAGCTCTACATTCTGTACAGGAGTAGTTATCCAGTATTTCCTCTTTGTTATATTTCCTCTTTGCTTAACACATTTTTTTTTCTTTTTGGTTGGAAATGTGGTTGAATGTGACATGTTATTGAAGCCTGCCTCTTAAGAGAAAGACTGAGTACTCCAAGGTAAAATGAAATTTGCTACTTAATATCAAATGCAAAAGGAGGCTGGACCAAGATGATTTTTTTCACGGTTAATAATTTTTCAGCCAGGTATACAATTTGTGTATATGCATATATATAATCCTCTGTTGTACGTGGTAGAAAGTATCACATAAAAAAAAAAAAAAACTGTCAGAAAAATCATTCAAGTCTAAACAACAAGATGCAATTCCGTCCTTGTCACTGGTGTAAATCAGCATAATCCTTGCAAGGCTTTTAAAGCCAAATAAAAAAAAGCAAATCCCTGAGGTTTTACAAATAGCCAAACTGATACTCTCCATAGAACCAAACATGCTTCTCTGCTGTTTCCGGACAGGTGATGCCCAATGGTGAAGTTCTCCTGGGAACGAGACTGGATTAAGTTACATATGCAAAAGTTCTGAATTAACATGAAAAATCCCTAAGCAATAATAATTTATGGATAAATAATATTGTTCAATATTAGAAGAATGTCCTTTCGTATTTGCAAGAAATCACCTCAGAGAATTTCTTTATCTCTTCCTTGAAGATATATCTTGTGCTCTGCAGTGGAGGAAATCTATGCTGGCTGATAGAGGGATTAGGAGGAAGATAAAGAGAAGGGAGAGACCCTATATAAACCTCTGGAGTTCTTTCATCCCATAACAATATGCAGAAATACAGATCTAAACCCAAATTTTCAGAATCATTTGGGGGAGGATTCAGTTATGGGACTTTGATTAACTTAACTTCTGCTCCATAGTGAATAGCAGCTTCTAAAGTTGTATTCCTCACCTCTGACTTTTATTCTGCTACAGCCTTATTCTTGACACTCCTGTGTTGAGCATCCTTCCTCCTGCCCTCCTTTTCAGCCAGCCCACTAACCACTAATCTAACCACTCCTGGTGTCTGACACTGTCAAAGTAATTCGTTTCCAAAGGCCTGCCCCAAAACACTGCCTACTTTGGTCATCCAGGCTTGCAGTGTCTCCATCCTGCCTGTTCTGCCAGTCTCTTAGGCTTGTCAGCTGCCACGTGGGCATGCAAGAAGCTCACCACCCGCAGTCTCTCATGGCTCACCCACAAGTTTGCTGCCCTATCTAGATTTAATGAGCATGATTAATATTCAGTTTTTCTTTCTCTGCCTCTTCCTTGTTTGACTCAAAGGCTCCTTTGCTATCTCTTGATTATGCTGTTTTATACTTTATCCTGGGCTTTGATTGACATTTGTACCATCCCACTTCCCTGCTGTTGTCTGAGAAGCAACCCCTGCAATCTGTAATCATTAAGCCATCTTGTTTTTTCTTTCCTTATGCTGTTTTTCCTCCTGTTCCTTCCCTTCTTCATAGGATAGCTAAGGGTGCGTCTCAATACACTGTTGATATACTTAACTTTCTTCTTAGATGTGTTTACCCAGAAAAATAAAAAGCATAGGTCTGATTCATTAGTTTTACAGTGATGAAAGTCAGTGTGCACATATAGTCAATTCTCAGTGTTTCAAATAAAATTATCTGAAATGTAGCTACTGAAATATCCCAGGATATTTGAAATTCCATATTGCTTGAAGCTGTTTTTGAAAATAAATGTGTACATTTTTAATTGTAGTTCAGACATGTACTTGAATATATGTGAATATATACCTGTCTACTTTTTTACTCATTTTTATTCTCTGAATATAAAAATAACTTTTTTATGTTCACATAAAATCTGTTATATTCTTGTATTATGGTGCTAGTATGGTAATTTCACATGAATCACCTGGAAAATTAAAGTCTGCTACTGGAAGACTTTTCTTGCTCCTGCTAAAATCTCTGTACAGCAGTCCTGCTGCATTTAAATGTAGACAGCTAGAGAGATGGAGAAGCCAAGTTAAATCTTTTTTTTTTTTTTTTAATAGCAGAAGATTTGGTTGTCTACAAAAGATGCAAGCTTGTGCAAAGGAGGAACCAGAGATGTTTATTATCCACAGTTAAATATTATAATATTAGCTTATTCCAGTACAGTGTGGTAGTCTATTCACTTTTATAAGAATAATTTCGGAATAAGATGTTGTCTCATGTCTTAGTTAAGATTTTGCTTCATATATGGATAACCAGCAACAAGAGTTTGTTTTGTTCAGTGAATAAAAAGCTCATTTACAGGACAAGGTGAAATGTGTAATAAGGTAAGGAGCAAATATCAGACTTGTAAAAGCAACATTATGTGAAACTGCTTCATTTGAATCCCTGAGCAAGTTCCCAATATAAGATGAATATAAAACTCTGGTGATATTCTGGAAGACAGATGTAGTTGCAATTAGTGTGAAACATTCTGAAGACATAGTGTGAACATCATATGAAAACTTGGTGATATCATTAAGTAAGTTCTCCATATTTGTTTTATTACTCTGTATACTTCTGTATATTCTTATTCATAAAGTATTCTTATTTGTAAAATTGGAAATGTAGTCATGCTCAACCCAGGGAGTTGGAGCTTTGTGTTGTGCTTTTAAGATGAAAAATATAGTTTTCTCAAATATCTGGAAATTAATTGCTTAACCATAAGACAGTTCTTTCAACAGATTTAGCATCATGTGTTGAATCATGAATTGTGGGATTCAAATGGCTGATTATAGTCCTTGTTACCTGGTAAAATCCTTTACCAGATTTTACTGTGTTCCCTTTAGTTTGGGATATTGCTTCTTAACTTAAGCAGAAAGTACTACCTTTGAAAGTTTTTCCCTTCTCCTCCTCCTTTATTTATTCTTGTAAATCTCCTTGAAATTTCAATTAACAGCAGCATTTGCCAAAAGGCTGCCAAGAGGATGGGTCTCCCTTTCATAAGTGGAAAGATTTTTTTGACTCCTCATGTGTCCCATAGCCTTCCACTAATCTTGGCAAATTTGCTCAAATATCTAAGCACTGAGACAAGAACTCTGTGGGGCCTTGACACATTAATGATAATATCTTACTTTATTTTCTTTGGTGGTTGAAGACCTTATCTTGATCCCTGATCTTGACTTTTTTGGTGATTGAATATTATAAACAATTTCAAACAGCATGGATTAGTGCTTGTAAGTCGAGAGATGGAAAATTCTAAGTTCATCTGCACCGAGATATCAAGTGCTTAATACTAAATATTGATATAAGCCACTAAATTCCTGAGCATCAACTGGAAGCACATAAACAGAGCTGTCCTTTTAATTTCGGATAGAATACTAGACTATGTTCTGGATTGGAGCAAAAGTAGATGGTAAGGTTGGAACTTGTATTGCAATAATAATGAGACAAAAAAAAGAGATAAGCTTGAAATAAGATAAGACTTTTTACAAAGTGATGGAAATGGTATATTTAATTAGTGTTAGAATTCTTTCTTCAGAAACAGAATTCTAATAAAATCCATCCTCTCTTTTTTAAGGAATTTTTAAACTGAATTGCGTATTTTGATTGTGGACCAATTTCCTTATTGGAGATATGTGAATACTCTTTCATTTCTCAGATTATTTTAGAATATGAAGAAAGAACCATAGTGAAACTTTTCTGTCTTTTTCACCCTTGCAGAGTTGTAGAAGGTCCTTAGGCCCCAGAAGTAATAGAGCTTTGGGGTTATCTGTGTACTGAGGTTCCCTGATAAGCAACATTGCTTTTTGGAGTGAAAATATTAATTTAGCCCCATAATTAACATTTATGCCAAAGTCCCAGTGGAGTTCAGTCCAAGAACTTCATGCCACACTGTCCATTTCTCTCAGATGCCATAGGTCTAAAGCTAGAAAAAAGTGATAAACTCTTCTACTTTTTTTTTTTTTTATCAATTTTGCTTGTAAAGATTGAGTGTAAGCACTTGATTTTTCTTTCAGGGCAAATTTTTATACTATCACCATTATACATTTTTTCCTGATACAAGAAAGAAAAATATAGACAGGAACATATGAAGTCTAGTTTCTGTGGACAGATGTGGGGTTTTGTATGTAATTTTAAATCTTCCTTGTCTCTTTCTGCTATGCACAGATCCTTTTTCCTGCAGGAATAAGATCTGACTTTTGTTTTTTCTTGGAAAATCAGCTGTGTTTATATTGTTTTTCCACCTACAGACTTTCAAGTAGGCAGAGGCATCTGTTCTGCATTAGTATGTAGGGTGATCAGCCTAGAAAATTGGAACTTTTATCTTCATCTTTTTTGTCTTATATAGGCATTTCCCATGTTGTTATGTTGCAAAGGTGATCATTAGGAGATTATTTTTCTTTGTTAAAATGGAGCTAAGATCTCAGGTTACAAAAGTTAGTGCTTGTAGCGTTTTTTTTCCAAGGACAGGATGTGTTGCCTCATCTGGAGCTAAATAAAAAAATTTTAATTGATAGGAGGTGTATTACTCAGTTTTCGGTCGTTTTTTGTGAGTCAATTACAGTTTTTTTTTTTTAGTTTCACTGTTCTTTATATTTTTCTTAATCAGTGACAAGTGTGCTCTGCTAGTGACCTATGTTTAAATGACTGAATTCAATTTCTCCTGTTATATTCTACAAAAACAAACAAACAAACAAACAAACAAACAAATGAAACCATTAATGGGCAAGTTGCATCTGAGGAAAATGTAGAATTCACCTAAGTTTAAAGTCAATAGTGGATGTCAGAACTAGTGGCTTGCAGGAGGTCATTCTGAGTGAAAGATGTATGCTCATGTAAGCAATGTTTTGAATTATTTCTCCAGACTGCTTTGCAATGCAGGATTATTTAGAACTATATGAAAAATATGCAATAGGTCATCCTGAAATGAATTAGTGTTTCATTAATGGGTTATGAAAAAGGAAATGTTAAGAACAGATAATTATGACACTTGGCCAATGCCAGAGAGTTCAGATAATTGAAGACTAATAATTCAGAAATGTATTATAAATGGGCCAAAGAGATCTGAAAATTAAAATGTCCACATACTGTGTGGCCATAATATCTGGGCAAAACTTAGGATATTCACTGCTGAAATGGTAAGCATTGTAAAACTCAGCAAAACAGTGCTTCAGCTGCTTTTTGGGCAAAGGCTAAAGACCTAATCAAAGGTCAGAATTAAAGTTAGTATAGTGTATTTACAGTGAGTCCATATGGGGTCACAGCCTCTGTCTACTGAAGGGATGATCTCCAGGTAAATCGAGGGATGATCTCCAGGTAAATTGAGGGGGACTGAGATGCGTTCTTACCAAATGAGTTCTTAGCCTCACTGGATTTCCACACAGCACTGTAATTTTTCTAGAGTCATGCTTCTTGACTACGTAGAATTGTCATTGGATTATTTTTTAGGGCCTTATAACCACTGAATGAGTTTCTTGCAAGGTCCAAATAAAACAGTTTCTGATGGTAATTAATACTGATTGAGAGAATGTAAATGATCATAGGGGAACATTAAGAACTCCGTGCTGATCATTTGCTACAATCTGACTGTCCACTCTTTGTACATAGGTAAATTGATCTTGTTAAAGGAATCTCATTCCTTTATCATCTATGCGGATTTTATATGCAAATGACTGAATGCCAAAAGCCGCTGGAAAATTACCTCTTTAATCCAATCTTCAAATGTTTGGTATTATACTACAGATGGTACAGATTTCCCGGTAGGCAAGTGCTATCAGAATAGGACAAAGGTTTAGAATAAAAGTCTAGAGCATCAGATCACAGTTTTTACTCCTGTATTCTGGAAAATTCACAGCATGAGGGCAGTGTTCCCCTGGCCATGGTCAAATGTTTACTTACGCCTGGTGACAAGTTATCCCTTACCGTACCTAATATAATATTGGACTGGGATTAGGTTTAGGGATTGAAAATTTAAATTCTCAAAAACCAATTATAGTCATGCTATTGTTCATGAGCTTGCTTCCCATTCCAAACACTTTTATTTTGGTTTTGCTTTTGGCACCATTCAAAGAATCACAGAATGGATGAGTTAGAAAGCCACATGTAGAAATCAGCTAGTCCAACTCTTTGCTCAGAGTCACCTAGAGCAATTTGCCCAAAATATGTCCCAACAGCTTTTGAGTATCTCCAGTGATGGAGACTCTAGTTGATGTCAACAGCTAAGGAAGCTTTGTATCCCTTTTACTCTGGGAATAGGTTACATGGATATATTTATCTCTAGCACTATATGTTTCAACATATGAAATCCATTAATTTCATAGAAAATTTTAATCAAAGAAATACTTATTCAAATAACTGGCTTTTACTGCATTTTGAGTTGCCTCCAAGTTTTTTCTTCCTGCTTGCTTTCGGTATAATTTTGTTATTTTCAAAGGATACCAACTCATTTTCTCAGTATTTTATAATTTTATAATACCTCTTTACTCCTAAACATATAATTCATACGACACACACACATACAACAAAATTCTTTCTCTGAGAGTTTACAAGTTACAGTAGAAATTTATAGCATTAGAGTGTTCCTCTCATGTAGTGTGGTAACTGGTGACATATTGATTCTGATCAGGAAAAGTATGAATGTGTGTATCTCTGTGGTAAATTGCTATAGAATTTGGATGTTGAGAATTTGAGTTTATGCTAATATAACTGAGATGTGCCTTCATTGATGTACATTGCCATTATTGTAGATTGACATCCTTATTATATACTGCATAATTAGGATTTGAATCATAATTGAGAGTACCACAGAGAATACATTGTCTAGTTTCCATGTTTTTACTAGTTTTAGCTGAAACTATAACTCCTTCATGTACAACATTTTATCTGCAAGGCATTTTTTAGCAAAAAAAAAAAAAAAAGTCCTTTCAATTGTTCAATATTCCATAGTTAGTGTCTTACAGAATGCTTGACACCATGCACTTTGACACCGTGTATATACTGCATGAGTATCTGCTTGCTTAATAGGGATGGGTACACTTACAGTCTGCAAAAGTGTGGTGTGGAAATGATTATATTAGGTGTATTATACTAAATGGTTTATATGCACTATTAAAAGAGATGATGAGGAAGTAATTAAAGATATTCAGGAACAGGTGAAAACTTCTATATGAAAATAAAAGCCTCTCTGAGGTGTTGCAGTTTCCAAGAGTAATATTCCACAACTATGAACATAGTTTTCATCAGTCTTATATGGATGATAGATTTCTTTATATTCTCCTAGAGAAATAGTTTGGAAACATGAACGTGTAGTAGTGTCGTGTAGCTACTATTTTTCTTTATGTCCTGCCTAGCCATGTGTAGATACAGATAGCATGAAAAAAGAGAACAAGGAAGAGTAATTTTATCAAGTAAAATTGTATTTTTAAATGGAATAATAGAGATATTAATGTAAGATTTACATCTAAGAGTTCAGGTTTTTATTTAAATTAGTCAAGCATCAGGATCTGCAATGAAAAAGTGTAAGTTTAAAATGCAACTTTACAATGCCTTTTTTCTTCATGAAATGGTTGCCTTTGGGGTGACTCCTATCTGCTCCCTTTTACCTAGTTTCTAAATAGATGTACACACCATCTATTCCACTCAGCAGGGCATCTATTATTATAGCATACACTAGCAGATAGTTTCTCTTATATTTCAATATCAGAGATCATACAATCACTATCTATAGCAGCTGGCAGGCACAGCAGTCTGGATGTATCTAACCATGTTTTCAAGTGCTTCCCTGAGACCTGTGGACATATATATCACACTGATTACCTCTGCTGCTGTTATTTCAGATTAGTAAGTGTTCTGACTTTGTTTTCTTCTGGACCCAGTGATGTTCTCTCCAAATTTTTCAATTTCTGATTTTGAAACAACAACATAGAAATGAGAAAATATTAAGGCTATCTGTCATAGTTCTTTAGCCACATATGAGCACAAAAGAATCTTAATAAAATGATCGATTTCAACCGTGTTATTTCTCCAAATAAATTCAAACAGTGAATCTAAAAAGCTGAATCTACCTAGGGAAAGCAGAACAAACCTAAGGATGAATCAAATGGATTTCAGTGTGGGGAGAATATAAGGGATTGACATAACTGATCCCCTCAGACTCTATTTGTGATTAAATAGTACTGCATTTATTCTTACCAACATGAGGTGCATACCTCATTTAAGCATGTGATTCACTGGGCAGGATTGCGCTCAGATTCGCAATTATCTGCAGTAAGATTGTTCAGTCTACCCTGCAGTCCTGCAGTAAAACTCTAAGCAAGAGTATGGGCAGCTGGCTCAACCCTACAAGAGAAATTTGCTTCAGTGAATGGGAGCCACTCCAAGGAAGAAAAACTGGGATTTTTCAAACCCAAGTACTCTTCTTGTTCCTTACATTGCCAATATGCAAATTCCCAGCTTGGTTAGGGAGTGTATTTGAATTGGTTTGTAGTCTATAGTAATAGTTCCTTTTTCAGTTGATAAGTTACTATGTATGGTTATTCTCATTTTGTTTTCACTCTCTTTTTTCCCTCCACATAGATTATTTTAAGCAGCATATGATTAGAAAGGAGGAAATGAAAACCTTCAGTTTAGAGCCTCGGCATAGATTGACTTTTAGTTCCTGAAAGCTATCTTAGTAAAGAAGGACACATTGAAAATTGCGACCAAAATATAAGTGATCACAAATGACAGTAAACCACATCTCATACCAACATTCAGTTGCTTTACTGAAGCAGTGACTGACTTTTCATGCATGCTCATTTACCCTAAATCTCAGTAGGCCGAATAATACCGTGGTAACTGTAGTAGTAAGATGCAGCAAGAAAATATCTTACTGGGATTAAAATTAGGCAAATATCTGGAATGTCTTGCTATCATGTACCCTTCGTGAATGGTAAGATGTAACTCATGATACAATCGTCCATGAAGATCTGAAATATCATATCATCCCTTTTTCGGTTCCTGATCAGTGGTAAGAAGCCTGCGCATACAGTTTAGATGTTTGAAGTTGATGCGTTCTGCATACACATTACTGTGCCACAGTCTCTTGGTACTCAGCATATGGCCATGCTGCTTTTCGTAGGCATGTGTAATGAAGTCGCAGGACAAGTCAACACTGTACTCTAGTGATTGCCAGGTCACACAGCTGTTTGGCAGCTTAGAGGGTAGTGAACCATGAACTTAAGCATTGCCTGTTTTCCATGCTGGTAATGGAGGTGTTAACAGTTAACTGTTTCTATTACTGCCATATCTCACGTCACTCTGAAGTTTCTGAATCTTCAAAAGTTACAACTGGTCTGGAATCTAGTGCTTATAGGAATAGATTTTTTTAATGTATACTGTCTGCAGATATACTTTAGGTATGCACGCAAAACTGAATTCATAATGATGCAGTGGTGCTTAGGGACGTGGTTTAGCAGGCATGGTGTTGAAGGGCTTACGGTTGGACTTGATGATCCTGAAGGTCTTTTCCAACCATAATGATTCTGTGATTTGATCATAAATGGCACAGCTTCCTTGCTTCCCTGGGAAAGCCTCAAAACAGGGAGAATTACATTTTCTATGATTCATGTCTTCTGAAGATGAAAAGTGAACATATATGATACAGTCAGACCAGGTTGAAAGCAACAAGTGTAATGTGTAGACTGCTTAGTCTGCTGCCAGAAGGGATATAGGTGCAGTTTACTTTGATAATTTTCTGTATACTGTTTTTATAAGTAAGGGTTGTCACTATGACTGAAGGAAGTGAAAGAACGCATTTATTTCTCTACCTTTTTCAGTTTATTTCTTTATACATTTCACAGCACAGTATAACAACATTCCTACTTCTTGTTTGAATTCCCCATTGTAGAGGGTATCTACGCTGAAAAGCAGAAGTAGACACACTGCAGTCAGTGATGCATACTAAGAGTGAAAATGGGGAAGACCATGAATTTACTTTATGCTTTCTGCCTCCTTCTGAAGCTGAAGTATTATAAGTGTGCCCAGCCTTAGCCTTAGCCTTACCTGGTATCCAGTAAGAGACTCTAAGCAATTCTATTGCACATAAACTCTAAAATAGTAGTTTCAAAGTGAGTGATTTAAAATGGCCAGGGTCTATGGATTTTGACATGTTACAGGAGATAAGCACTGCAATGTGATTGATTTTAAGTTCTGGCCGAGTGGCTTGATCAGTGTTTACAGCATAGACAAAGTAAAACTGGAATTTAATCACAGATGTCAATGCAAAGAATTTATCTTCACCCATTCCTTGAAGACTCATTGTAATGGAAATCAAGAAAAACTCTTGCCTGGGGGATATCTCAAGACAAATAGAAACAGTTGGCTGGGTTTCAAATCCCAATAAATCAATTATCTCAGCACTGCCAGAAAACAGTATTGCTCCTTCCTGTTTAATCTCAGTGGATTTTTTAAATTGAAACTTTATTGTTTTTGGCTCCTTTTCCGCCTCACTTGTTGCTTGGTTGTTTCCTTTACAGAGCAGAGCAAGACACTTAACCACAGTTAAAACTTCAGCTGAAATAAAAGGAATTTTACTAAGTTAGAGCACATAGCTAGTAAAAAAACCATTTAACCAGCTAGCAAATGAAGGATTTTGTTTTAAATGGTATGACTGATTATTATTTGATAGGATATAGTAGGAGTTTATTATATAGAAGCTTGTGTTCCTTGTTAAAAAAAATATTTTCATGATCAATTGTATTTAAATAATATACGACTACCTTTCTGTTTATATTTGACTTAGTGTGCGTGTAAGCCCATGCCAAGCATATATTTACTTTCTGTTTACTATATAATTATGTGTAATGTAGCAAATTTTTGAGTATAAGAAGAGCATGACAAACGACAAAGCATTTCAGCATTTTTAATTGTTTTCCCACACAACAACATCAGAATGAATCTCATTAAAATTTCAAGGGATACCTAGCCAATGATCTGGACACTTACAATACCAGAAGAAAAAAATAGCATAGGGTGCTTGACCTTAATCAAGATCTTAGTATTTATTTTGTCCTTTGAAAGTAGAACTGCAGAATGAGTTTCTCAATACAATATATGTTTCCAGATATCAGATATCTTAATCTCCTTTAACAAGTAGCAAAAGATATCACTTCATTTTGTCAGAAGTTTGTATTTGGATGGAATAATCTTTTTTATTAGGGTAGGACAGAAAACAGCTCCTTTTTGTTTTCTCTGTTAAAAACCTGGATGAAATAGTTCTTATGGCAGGTGATTACTCATTGGAACAAATTCTAGGAGCAAAATGCTTTTAATTCTGGATAAAGATTTAGTGACAGTCAATAATATGGAGTTTCCTATGCTCTGAATATGGAATTGATGATTTGTCTCAGCTTTGTAAACAATGCACAGGACATTTATTTATCTCTGCATTCTAGCTGAAAGTGGCCATTAGCCAGGCAGTTGTCAAAGCTATGTGGAGACTGTTCTAGACTCTTTTTTGACAAGGAGTTAAAACTCGTTGTTAAACAAACATAACATAGGATGCTTGAGTGAGTTAGTGTCAAGTCATTGGTAAGTCATTAGTAACTTTGATTTTCTTATCAAAAGTACATTTTAATGTACTTTTTAACAGTAATACATTCATTTCCAATTGCTGGTTGAATAAAAGAGAGAATATATTATCTGATATTTCACAAGCATAGGCAAAAATAATAGTAAATTAATAATAGTAAATTAATAATAGTAAAGCTGAAATAACACTGATTTTGTAGCTGCCTTTGAGAATGTATAATGGCATACCTTTGAATGCTGTCACTTTCAGTCAGTGGCTGCGAAAGACTTATTCTGGCAGTCTCACAGCAATAGTCCTAAAGCTTTGTGATTCATCAAGCCACCAGAGAATGCTCTTACCTAAGCATAAGGGGCTCTTGGATGTACCTTTCTTGACAAGCTGATGTTCTGAATTATCTGGCTAACTAGCTAGCTAAAATAATTTTCAAGACATAGTTAGATGGACACTAGCGTTAAGTAATAAATACGGTCATTTCAAGAAAAGAATACTTTAATTAGTGTTAGAACAAAATGCTCATAATGAAAGGAAATAATTTACTTCTGCACACTGTTGCCTATTAGAGACACATGAACTTGCTTCATGTGTCTGATTCTCCAAGTAAAATATGTTTTATTCATTAGATATGAGCATATTCTTTGAAATTTGGTTCAATATTTTATTTTTTCCAGGCAACACCTACATTGAAGTGAGAAAAAGAAAAAAGTGAAGAAAAATAATATTTTTCTTTTACAAGAAAAGATGTAAAATAATGTGATGGTTGTTGTATGTATTACATAGCAGTAATATTGTACATAATTGTGTCTTGATTATTATGTGCTGTACAAAATGAACAGTGCCTGTTTATAAAATTTTACTCATTATCTTTGCATGTACTGACAGTTCTAGAAAGCTCTCCAGCAGTGAAAGACTTAATTTTGAATCAGGAATATTTTTTGATCATAATTAGTGCTATAAGAGACCAAGAGCTATAGGATGGGAATGAAAAAGAGGATACATCTCTCCTTTTTCTATGTTGCAAGATAGGATGGACAAATGAGACAAGTACTTTTCAAAGTTCAGAGTAAGAAATAAAGGTGATAAGAAGTATACTTCTAAGCATGCTGTCTTCATTTTATACGTTGCTCTAACTAGCTTTTGTCCTTAGTTTTAATGTTTTTCTAAAGTCAAGCGACAGTGAAAACTATGTTTAGAAAGTGCAAGCATTGAAATTTCTTCAACATCTTATGTTATCATCTGCTATTTTTAAAAGCAAAGTGAAATTTAAAGTCCATTTAACAAATATTTATCCTTTTTGACTAGTTCTGTTCTTAAAAATGTGGCTGATAACATCAGAATAATAGAAAATAATTCCATTTTACTTCAACACAAGAACAGCTTTTACAGCAGTTGAGATTTTGATTTTCTTCCTGAGAGAATTTGGAAACTTACCCCAAGTGTTGAATAAAACAGGAGAATGACAGGACAGTTTTGGCAGTCATATTTGTGGAGTTTTTGTCTGTTTTATTGTTTGTTTTAAGAAGATTTTGTTATATATCTTTCTGTATGGATACAAAACTGTTGTATTCATTTTACATTTTATTTTTTATTCTCTCATGACGGAAGTTAAATAAACTTCTATTGTGCCCCAACAGAACATTTTTTTCCTTAGAGCATCCTCCTGGACTTTCCTCAATGGCTTTGAAAGGAGCCTTAAAGAAGGAAATAACAATAAAAATAGTAAGTGGAATAATAGCAATGCATTGTATATGTGTAATAATTTAATGCATATAACCAACTATCCAGAACAAATGTTCAGTATTTCACGATACACAAAACTGCTTAACCTCATTGTAAGCAGATTTTTGGATGTTTAATTCTCCCTTTACTGGGGACTGTATTGTGATGGTGGTAGCAGATGGGAAGCTAATTGGTAGTGTTTCTGTTTCATATGTTTTGAAATCACAAAATAGCTTAGATTGCATGTGATATGGTCCAACCATTCCAAGTAGGATGGACTCTGAAAGTTGGATCAGGTTGCTCATGGTCATCAAGTTTGTGCCAGGAACCTTAATTTTCAAGCAATTTGTGGTATAACTGGATACCGCATGTCATTTTCTTTCAAAATTACAATATTTGATGTACATTTCATCACATATGCTGTGAAAATGATTGTTCTAGCAATGTTTGAAATAAATGTAGGTATGTTTGCTGAAGATTTCAACAATACTCCTTTCATAGCATCTCCCTTCAAAATACTCATTCTTGATGCTTTTTTCTTTCCAGCCATTTTTTTTCTGGGTCTGCTTCTTCTCAGTAGTCATATCTGTAGACAAAGACATACATCTGTGTTCGCATATTTTAGAAAGTTTCTTCTTGGAGATAATATATTTGACTACTAGTGGAAAACAAAAGTGATTTATTAAAATTTTCTTCAAAAATCACCTCCCTGCTTTTTCCTCTCCTTTGTGGTAGCTGAACTTATTTCCGTGGTACTCATCTGTCTCCTTCTGAGCTCTGGAAACTTATTTTATTCTTCAGGATACCTTCTTTTCCTTGCTGTAACTGGCATGAAACACACATAATTTGTATAGGATTAAGTAACCCCATCCCAGAACAACTGCATCTTTTTTTCTTGCGGCATGATATTTTACTTGGGATGCAGTATTTTGACCAAAAACGCCTGTACTAGTTAGCTAGCCACTCCCTCTGCTACGATCTCATATTTTTTTTCTTGCCATACTTTTTTAGACTGTTTCAGTGATGCTTTTGGACTCAATTTCTACTTAAATATGACAACAGTATCTTATTGTTAATGTCAAAATACATTTGAAATGTTAAACCAGCTGAGGAACTTCTTTCTTCAACTTTATTATCTTTACAAAGTGTTTGTTACAGTGTTGTTGTGAATTTCTTTCATTATGTTATATTGTGGGTATATTACTTCCCTTTAGAATCTATCCATCTAAAAAAAACAGTTACTTCTCCAAAAAGAAATAAGACAGCAGTAATTTACTAGCTTACTGAGAGCTCAATTTATACTGCAGTCAGAACCACAGTATATTTTAAGCTTTCATGTCTGTTTTAGAAGAAGATGGTAGCACCTTTCATATAGAACATTTAACTTCTATTTGTAGTTGCAGAAAGAAACTTGTAATACTGCTCTGTTCTGTAAAATTCATGTTTTCCTAAGTAGTTTTTCAGCGCTGAATGTAATGCCTTTTCTGTGGTGGATTTGCCCTTATAATGAATGGAGATAGGGACATCTAGTGTTTTAAATGAAAAAATACAGGCAATTCTTCTGGAGAAAGTTGCGTGTAGGAATTATCAAAACAAAATTAGTATTTTACCGGATATCTAGAATTTTCACTTTGTTTTTTTAAATGAACAGTTTCAGTCAAACACTTCTCACAATGACTAAGAGGACTGAATTTTGGACAATTCTGCCGAATAACTGAATACACAAGTAGGTGTTACCTTACATCCAGTCTTCAGGGGGGAATATGTCCATGACATTTCTTTTTATTTTTATTAATATTAATTACTAATTAATTATATTAATTAGTAAGAATTAATAATAAGTTTTCTTTTTATTAATATAATAAAAATCATCCTCCAGAAGAGAAAATAATGTATCAGTAACTTACCAAAATTTGCCAGCTGCACATACTTTCACATTGCAAGCAAAGTGCCCTACTTTTGCATTAGGAGTGCTCATGTCTCTAGCGCATCAGTCATGTCAGGGCAGACAAGCTGATACGGGCTCTGCCATGCACAGTGTTGTGTTTTCCCAGTTAATGACAGGCTAAGGTACGAATAAAGTATCAATTTCCTGAAATGTTTTGAACTTCTGTTTTATTCCATCCCTAATAGTCATAATGCTGCAAAGAATACCTGTGCTACCAGTTATTTGTTGAGGTGGTTAGTATTGCTTTTTCTCACAGAAATGCATCTTTATTTATAAGATGCTTCCAGCTATTTGAAGATGATCGGATAAATACTTCCTTTCTGAATACATCCTCCCTACCTTGCAATTTTGCTGTTGGCAGTATTGCTTTATTTCAAAAAAGTCTTTTCATATAAAGAACTGCTCTGTGAGATTAAAAGTAGATCCTTATCCAGGCTTTGCAAGGCATGGAGTTTGGATCAGAGCCTTCAGGTGCTATCTCTAATTCTGTGATTGCGATTAACCCTAACTGACATCCAGAATTTGTCTTGTCTGCCTCACTATAAATGTATGGAAGAACATTGCACCAAGTGCGGGATGCTGAGGCAGATTGCCCTCTTGGTTTTGGAGGGTTTTACTTGTTATGCTAGAATGAAAACAGATTAATTAATCTCTGCTTTTGATGCCCAAGAATAGTATAGGGTTACTAGCCCTATAATTCCTTAGCACTGTCTTTATTGAAGAAAAAGTCCTTTTTATAGTTTAAAGATACTGTCAGCTCACTTTTTTGTATCTACCACTCAGAGATGCTCAAAGAAATGCAAGAGAGAGAATTTCTCTTTTGAAATTCAAATGATAGTTGTTTCACATCCTTCAACTGCAAAATTTCCCTCCACCAGCAACAAATATTATAGAGAGAAAAGATAATTCTCTTCTCATTTACATTACTGTCTTGATTAAAGCCTTAACCAGGTCAGTTCTGCATCAATCCTCTATTATCAATTTTACTGTATTACTGAAAATACTGGTGACTTGATGTTTATCAGCTGTTTTGCTGTTTCTTCGGGAGTGGGCAGCTGATAACTTATGGCTAAAAGCATGTCTCTACCAAGAACTGCTCGCAGAATCAAATGCTGAAGGTGGTTTTAGTAATACATTCACTTTTATTTTCCGTCAGAGAAGGTATCAAGAATGAAAGATACTAGTTGGATACTCTTCTTCAAGAGGCATGTTTCTTTATCATGTATGGCTGCTGCAGTAGATTGGCATCAGTGTATAAAACTTGTAATCTCAAGCAAAAAGTCAAGAGCTGTTTGAAGTTTGTTGGTGGCTATGGTAGCACAATAGCCTGCACAATTTGAATGACCTGTGTGCTTCCAAAGCATTTAAGGATTGTGGTCTGCTAAAATTCGTGTTTAGTTTTTAATTATTAATTTAGTGGTACATATTGACTAAATAATCTCATATGTTTATAATTCCTTCTCTCTGTCTAGAAGGACTATATTTGCTACACTACTATCCTAAACTACAGTAGCTCAGTAGTATTGAGAAATTAAAAGTTTTTATTAGTTCTTATAATAATCATTTAGAAGTCTGGATATATGCTAATTAACTTGTCATCAGTACAAGCAGTCAGTTTGTCCAGACATTTCTCCTTCTTTTAGATGTTAGACTGACTGTTCTTCTCTTTTTCATGTAAGTTCTCAGAAATTTTTTAACTAACTATTTTAGCTAATTATTTTGCCGTTGCTAAGATATTGCCTTTGAAAGTTCCTATTGCCAGTTTTTTCTATAAAGTGACCTCTTCATTTGAACACAAAACTTATTTAAATTCCATCATTGCTCTTCTAAAATTCATCACTTTCCTGGTTGCTTCACAGTCTGAGGACTTTAATTTCTTTCTGATTTTCCAAAATTCTGCGGGGAGGCAACTGATGTAAGCCCAGAAGGAGAATCTAGACACTAAGAACATCGCTGAAATGAACTTGTTTTCTCCATGTCTTGTTTTTACTTCAAGCCATTATATTTAGTAGTAACTTTGATAGTACCTGTTGTTTGAAAAATTTCTCACATCAATACTGCTACACGATGATCAAAGCAGCTATTAGTGTTTTCATCAAAATATGTTTCTAACAGTTGAATTTAAACCAGATTATTTTACTGTTAGGTATAGTTAGTGCTGACTATAGCTGTCTAGTCAGAAACAAATCAAAGTTGTCTGAAGCTTAAAACAAAACAAAAACAAAAAACAAAAAAAAAAAAAAAAAAAAAAAAAAAAAAAAAAAAGGGAAATGAAAGATATACTCCAAAAGGAGGGCTTTATTTCTTTGATTTTTGTACAGCTGGTGGAAAAGATGTCTTGTGTCAATAACTCCAGAGAGGTCTGCTGCTTGCCAGGGGCCAGAATAAAGGATGTTACAGAAAGGCTCCCAAGGCTTGTCCAGGAGTCTGACTATTACCTACTGGTACAGTTGCACGTGTGTGCAAATGATGCCATGGGGAAACTGAGGGATATCAAGTGAGATTTCAGAGCCCTAGGGATGGCCGTGAAAGGTATGGGAGGCCAGGTAGTGTTCTCCTCTATCCTACCAACGAGGGGAATGGATTCAAGGAGGCAGATATGGCAGATTAACAAATGTCTGCGCCGCTGGGCTTGGCAACAGGGTTTTGGCTTCTGTGACCATGGGACTCTGTTTGATGACCACCAGCTAGTGGGGAATGATGGGAACCAGCTCAGCAAGAGGGGCACACGTCTCTTTGCCAAAAGGTTGGCCAACCTGGTTAGGAGGGCTTTAAACTAGGCAAGAAGGGAGAAGGGGAGTGTCACACAGGCTGAGCAATCAGTACCACACAGCCCAGGTCAGATGGCATCCAGTGGGAGTATGGTAGTGGGAAAGTGAGGATAGGATATGATTATAGAGGGTCCTTTTTCACCCCTCCTGGGAAACCTGCAGGCTCTGTTACTTCCCTGAAATGCCTGTACACCAATGCAAGAAGCATGGAGAATAAGCAGGACGAACTGGAGAGCTGTGTGCGGTCCCAGGGTTATGATCTCATTGGAATCACAGAGACGTGGTGGGATAGCTCGCACGACTGAAGCGCTGCCATGGAAGGCTGTGTGCTCTTTAGGAAGGACAGGCTGGGAAGGCGAGGTGGGGGAGTTGCTCTTTATGTGAGAGAGCAACTGGAATGCATGGAGCTCAACCTGGGAGTGGAGGATGAGCGAGTTGAGAGCTTGTGGGTAAGGATTAGAGGGCAGGCTAATGTGGGAGACACTGTGGTGGGTGTCTGCTACAGGCCACCTG
>NW_010585343.1:889112-928848 GCF_000705375.1 Tinamus guttatus
CCATCCAGAGAGACCTGGACAGACTGGACAACTGGGCAGTGAAAAACCTCATGAAATTCAACAAGGCCAAGTGCAAGGTCCTGCACCAGTGGAGGCTGGGGACCGACTATGTGGAGAGCAGCTCTGCAGAGAAAGACCTGTCATGGTGGGTGACAAGTTGAGCATGAGGCAACAGTGTGCCCTTGTGATCAAGGAGGCCAATGGGATCCTGAGGTGCATTAAGAAGACCGTCTTGTGTCCAGAGAGTGTTGTGTCCAGTTCTGGGCCCCCCAGTACAAGAGGGATGTGGAGCTGCTGGAGAGAGTCCAGCACAGGGCTATGAGGATGATCAGGGGCCTGGAACATCTGCCCTATGAGGAGAGGCTGAAGGAGCTGTCCCTGTTCAGTCTGGAGAAGAGAAGGCTGAGAGGGGATCTGATCAGTGTCTATAAGTACCTCAAGGGAGGCAGTGAGGAGGATGGTGCTGGCCTCTTTTCACAGGTGGCCACCGACAGAACTAGAGGAAACAGCCAGAAACTGTAACACCAAAAGTTCCACAGGAACTTAAGGAAAAAATTCTAAACAGTGAGGGTGATAGAGCCTGGAACAGGCTGCCCAGGGAGGTTGTGGAGTCTCCTCTGGAGATCTTCAAAACCTGCTTGGACGCAGTCCTGTGCCACGTACTCTAGGTGACCCTGCGTGTGCAGGGGGATTGGACTAGATGACCTCTAGAGTTCCCTTCCCACCTTAAGCATTCTGTGATTCTGTGATTCTATGAACTGCTAACTTGTAACTCTGCTTTAGATAAATACGTAGTAAGCAAACAGCTTTGTAATTATTTGGCACAACTTTTATTAAGGGGAGATGTACATAGGAAAGGTGAAAACTGCATTAGGTTTATACATTATTTTTGCTGCAACTTTACATCTCGCTGACTAATTTAGCAAAAATAGAGTCAACTTGCCTGAAACATCTTTGAAAGGTTAAACACCATAGCAGAATATTTGAGGGACATTTTAAAAGCAGTCTGTCAAAACACTCCTCAGAACTTGAAAAAACAGATTGTTTTCCCCTCATTGAACAGGTTCCCCACATTTTGATTCTTACCATCTGATGTGATGATGAAGCTTAGATTGGAACTTGAAATTCCAAATATATTTTAATTTGTTAATTTTCGTAAATGACTCGTCTGGTAAACATAGTGCAATTTCACACATACTGTAGGTTGGATAAAGCTTATTTAGTAAACCAGTGTAGGCGTTGCACTACCTGTGTTGGCAGGTGGACCTTCCCACGTATGTCCTTTCCTTCGGTGAAGCTGGTTCCCACCAGCAGAACAGCCTGAGCAACCAGTGGGGATCCATGTACCATCTGCATTGTGGACCTACAAGCCCTATGCGACACTCTGCCAGGGCAATAGCATACCCCCAAATCATAAGAAAATCTATTTTCACAACTCTGTGAAGTTAAAATCTCAGTTGTTCATTTTTTTAGTCCAAAATTCTAAAAAAAAAAAAAAAGAGAGAGAGAAAAAAAAAACAGACTGCACATGAGCTTAGCTTTGAAGACATAGGTTCTTGAAGATAATGTAGAAATTTAGAGCTAAGGGCTTGCATTTGTAAATCTCTGCAAGAACGTAACTAATCCTTGTTTACTAAAGTCATCTCCTTTATGGTATTTCAGCATTTCTGACAAGAAAGTGATTCATGACTCCAGAATTTACATTCTGCGTATAGGACAAAAATGTGTATAGAAACAACACTGATCAGTACAGAAAACTTTCAGATCCTCTAAGGGCATCATTGACTAAAGTACAAGGGTGGTACTCTGAGAAAAAGCAATGATGGGGGTGATGATGATACGAACATGACAGTGAAAGAGTAGGTGGCACACAGCTATGGGATGAGAGACAAGTTTTTGGCATTTCTTTGCTAGAGCAAATGGGAATTGACAGAATAATCCAGAGAGTACAGTGGTAAGGTCAGAACTGTACGTTCAAAATAAAAAAATAGCCTGAACAACATTTCAATTGTAAACAAGCCAGAGAGTCAGTAAATCTAATCAGATCCATGATTTTTTTTAAATCACAACAAAAATATTACTGTACTTATCACCATCACTCCAATATCTATATTCTGTAGATTTTGTTTAGAAGTACACAATCTGAATATGAAATATGCTTGTTTGTTGTAACAAACTATGTCAAAACCACGGTTAAGGAAATCCAAGCAAAATAGATTTTGAAACAAGGATGGATTAAGTTAAATTTAAGGTGAGAGAAACATAAGAGCGTTAAGTGGTTTAAATTTACAGGTACCAACCGAAAATAAGCTTTACTACTTTACCAAGCTGATATCATGGAGACACATTCTTTAAGATGCTTTAAGTCAGCACAAGTTGCTGGTTAACTGTTAGAAGAGTAAATTCCCATATTTACTAGAAATTTATTAGAAATTCTAATTAGAAATTAGAAAAGTATAGGTAAACTGATTTCTGCCTAGCATGTCAAAACATCAGATAATTTTCTACCTCTTTAGCAGCCTTGCTTTTTTGTTGCTTTTTCTAAATGCTAATATTCTGAGAAAATTGTGACAGTTCTGAGAAAAACTTATTGACACTGTCAGGTCCTTTCTAAAGGCAGTGTTTCTTGGAGTTGCCTTGCAGTATTGAAAAGTCTTTATGAACCCAATAATCTTTGACATGGCTGTTTTATAGACAGTTTTGCATCTGAGTAGCATTAAGCCTATTTGGGAACTATCCATTTGGCAAACAGATATTAGATAGACACAAATTAAACAGACTCAATATTACAATAATTGTATTGAGAAAAATAGCTAATGCCATCTGAAAATTTTTAAGTTTGCAATCTGCTCTTTTTCTCAGTTGTTGTGCAGATCTGGCTTACAGGCATCTTCTGTCAGGAAAGGACCTCGTTGATTCTATGCTAAAACCTCAAAACAGTTGCAGGTATTGAATCCTGTATCAGAGCTGTGAAGGTATCTTCTTTTGCTAAAGCTTTTGTGTGATGTAAGCTGTTCTTAGACCAGAACTGTAAGGCATACGAAAATTTTAAGTACTTGCGAGTTTCTTATCTGACAGTAAATTACAGCTGTGTAAAGGACAGCAGTGTTGTTTCACGAAACACTAGCACTTCTTTTCAGGTAGGAAAATCCAAAGTAGGAAACTATGCCCAAAGAATTTCTCACTTGTTTCTTGGATGACATTTGCAGAGTTAATTTCAGTCCATTTTTCATAACACACACACAAAAAAAAAAAAAGAAAGAAATGAAAATATTGTCCTGACTTTTCATCTCTGTATTTTTGTTTTGCTTTCTTTTTATTTGTTTTTCCCTTAAAATAATGCTTTGGAAATGTTGCAAGTCTTGTATAAAGTGTCTCAGTAACATTTATTCAAAAATTAAGTGATTGAAGGAAAAAAATATTTCTTGTAACTCTTAATTTATAAAGCTTATATTTGTTGCATATATTTTTCAAAAGCTGGCAGTAACTGCAGTTTGTGCCAAATCTGTCTATGAAACTACCAAAAGTGCAAATAAAAATGTGCTAGTTGTGTGCACGTATGACTAGAATGACTACAAAGGACATTGGTCTAGTGGTATGAGGTATGCCTGCAACCTTCCTTGAACTTAACTTGCTTGTAAATCTCGCAAAACTGATTTACTTTTTCCTTTGGCAGATGATGTTTGCAGCGTTTTACAGACAACTGCTTTGATGCTATGCTAAGGATTAAAATAGGGGAAAAATCAAGTACAGTTTAAGTATCTAAACTTGTCAGAATAGATCTTTTTCCTTTGAATTTCTAAGAAAGAAAATACTGTTCTGCATTGTTAAAAATTATCTACTAAAAGAAGATATACCTTATTTTTTCCTGTAAAAATATTGAATAAATTGGAAAGATGCAAAATTTTATGATCCTACAGCATAATAGTATTTTATTTTTATTTTCTAATAAAGTGATAATTATCATGACACTTTTTTAGGCTGTGATAAAATATGCAGTCATTTTATCTACAATTATTATTTAAATTCACACTCAAATCTTTCTGAGAAATATAAGTATATATTTATATTATATTTGTGTCATATAGATACATCTGTCTAATATCTATTTGCTGAGGTATATACATATCTAGCACATAGGTGAGCACCTAGATTACCATTAGGTAATTGATGGAAATTTATTCTCTACAAAAATACACTGCCTAGACTGTTGCACTTTCTTTTTTGAATCATTAGTTAAGAACATTTCATATCAAACATATCAACATACATAAAATATCAAAGACACTAAACCAAAACTAATGTTGCTGAATTATATAAATAGAAAACCCATGTCTTATCTGATTTAGGACACTGCTGACTAGTTATAGTTTATTATTACTCTCACAAAGTGCATTGCTGAGCTTCACTTTTCTGCCCGGTCACATATTAAGTGCAGTTAACAGTAATAAAAAAAGGCTTATATTCCACTAGTAACAGTTGAATCTTTTGAAAATGATGTATACTTCAAAAGATTGGCAAGCCAGAACACAAAGCGTAATATTTTATTTACCCATCTTGCCCTTAGGCACCTTACCATATAGCACCATTTTTTTTCTACATACAGTCATAATATTATTATTAATTTTGTCAGACTTGCACCACTTACAGTACTTCAGGAACAATTTTAGTGTATAAGCAGAATGAAGGACATTAGGATACTGTGTACGTGATGATTTTTTGAATTAGCACAACATTTAGCTTTGTATGCCTCTCCCAGCACAATTCCTTTCTATCTGGTTTTTTTTTTTTCTTAAAGGGAATGTAAAGTGAGATATTTTTCTTCTTCCAAAGAATCTTTTAAAGCCAGGGTGTCCTTGCTGTTAGAAGAAATACGTGTATCACAAAGAAAAGTATATGACTTTAAAATAGAGGAAGAGCTTTTTGCATGGGGATATGCAAGGTTCAAAAAGTCCGAAACTTAATATTTTTAAAGATCACAGTATTGTGTATGAGATTAAATACAGTAATATTTACAATAGTATGTATAACTATCTCACATCCATTTACACAAATAGTATTATATGTCTGGAGATAGATTGCTATACTTAATACCTCCCTCTTTCCTGTCCACATGGATCCCCTTAACTAAAGGGAAAAATAACTGCTCCTGGGCAGCCTCCATGCCTGCCATCTCAGGAGAACCCCAGGGGTAGCTGTAGGTAATACTTAGTCAGTAACCATCTTCCTCAAGGGAGAGGAATAAATTCATTCTCAGGGAGTAAGAGCCTGCAACAAAGTAAGACTTAATCTACCTATATCTCTGACAACCTTGGTAAATCTAGGCCATAAAATAAAAGATGTTAAAGTGAGACATTACGAGAAAACATGTAAGTAGGAAATAGGGAAAAAAAGAAGCAAATAGGGACCACTTTAAAGAGGAAATATTTGCTGTTTATCCTGCTCTGTTTTCCCTGGTACATCAGTAGCAGTCACTCAAGTGAGTCTCACATGTACATTAATCCTACATGAATAGTGATTCATGTCATTTCTAATGAAGTGGATTTGCAAGCAATTATAGTGAAAACATCAAAGTCACCTCCTAAAGTACAGTTGAGAGAGCATCTACTAGTGGCTCCTGTGTTAAGTTTTATTAATGACATTTTCCCTTGTGGATGATGTGGTTGCAATGTGGTAAAAGACCTGAGCTATAGATTATGGGAAAAATCATCTATAAAGTAGATTCTCTTACCAAAGTGTTTGTCCATTTTAAGAGGAAAAAAATCAATTCAGCAAAATGTGTCTGCATTTCTGTCATATAGCGTACAAGTCTCATCATCAGCTCATGAAAAATTACAGGCAAAACTTTCATAACGTGAAATTTCAGGATTGCGTCCTTATCAATATGTTGGCGGATATTTTTTTTCTGAAGATTTTAAATGTATCATCATGCCATTTATCTGGAAGCATTAAATGTCCATGCTATTTAGAAAGGAGAATGATATCCCAGAAGTAGACCAAAAGTGATATTTTTATTTATTTTTTATTTTGCTGCTGTTCTCAGGAAGAGTTTGTTGTTTATATGTTATTATGTAAGAGGGCTTATACCTCTACGTGTGAATGCACAAGAACTCCTTGTGCTAACATGCAATATATTTTGATAAAAGTCACTAATTTTCATTGCCTTCATAATGTATTTGAAATAGCTCTGGTTTATTTTGGTTTTTTTTTTTGAATAAATGATATGGATGACTATTTCTGACATTCTGGAGAAAGCAGATTCTTCAAAAAATGTATTATGCCTAGTTTAATGGCAAGCGAGTTGCTTTTTCATTTTTTTCCTTCAGGACAGTGTAAACAGTAGAAAAGAACAGAAATTTTCTGACTCAAGTTCTATGAAAAAATACTGACTTATTGTGAGAGAAATATTTCTTGGCAATATATTGATTTTGATATGCTATTGAAACATGGACTGCTTTCTAAAGTTTCTTTGGAGTGTGATTGATTCATAGGGAGACCAGGGGGGGAAGCCTTGCCATAACCTGGCCACACTGAGTGCTTTGGGGTTAGTGACTCTATATTCTTTTTTTCTTGACCTGCTCAAGGTGGAAGATACTGGATGCATAATCCAACCCTTAAGAAACCGAATAGCTCTGAGAGCTGCAAAATCTTACCTCTCTGGCAAACAGCTGCTTAGGCAGATAAGAGAGATGTCTTGATGTGTTTAGAGTGATGACCTTGAAGATGCTTTGAGGAACTGGTTGTTAAAACTTTTCATGACACTTGAAGTAGCAGGCAGGGCAAATAATTGTTCTTCTTCTAAAGCTCTCTCCTGCCTTTGCTTCTACTCTTTACAGTAACTGTGTGTTAGTAATACATAACCCATGTAAGGGATTTTCTGTGGAGGAGGACTATTATGCAGAGATGTTGCTGAAAGCACAGAGAAAGAGTGATGGATGGGAGAGATCTACTCAAAGATAGGCTTTGTGCATTTGTTGTTGCAATTTTAGAGCTGATCAGTGAAAAGTGCAATGGGAAATGCATCCCAGACTTGCTCATAAATAGAGGAATCAGCTATCGTACCATGCTAGCTATACAAAAAATGATGCCAAAGTATTAAGCGATGTGTTATTACTGTGTTTATTTTTAATACCCATGCATTTTGTAGACCAATATTCATTTTAGATAGAGTGCCAGTTTTAGGATTTTCTCAGGTAGAAGTGGATTTAAAAATGAGATTGGGTGTGTATTGAAACTTAATCTAAGGTAAAGGTGATAGACTTTTGAAAAAGTTATGATCTCTACTGACTAACAGAAAAGGTTAAATGAAAAGTTTAAGACTTCAAAGTCTGTTTCTATTTCCAATTCAGAAAAAAAAAAAAACAGAATTCACAGATAATGAAAGGAAGTAGAAATAAAGCAAAGTTTACTTCTTGAAGTAAAACAGAGTAATTTTTTTACACTTGAACGCTTAAGTTGTTTTAAAAATTATTTAAATAATTATTTTTATCCTTATAAAATTAATAACATTTGAATATGTGTAAATACAAGATAATTTCACTTTGTATGCTTTACACAGTTCCTCTGAAATCATGAAGAGAAAGAATTTCATTTATTGTACTACACAACTATTTATGGCAGTTGGATGTAGTACACTAAAGGAATAAAAACAGCACACATAATATGTATGCTTAATGCAGCATTGTAGTCATAAATATAATAGATCATAGTAGTTGAATGTAGTACACTAAAGGAATAAAGACAGCACACATAATGTGTATGCTTAATGCAGCATAGCAGTCATAAATATAACAGATCATATGCTTATGCCAAGAATGCCATTATCATTCTGCCTACCTACCTACTTTGATAAATCTTACAAAGAGATAATCACAGAACATAGCATAGCTGTTTTCATCCATTAAAAAGTCAGTAACAGTTGAGATCCAAATACCCACGGAAAACATATTTTATGTTTAAGAATGCACCAAATACAGAAGTGACATAGAATAATCTTTGTTTCTTGCTTGTGTTATATATTATTTTATTGCAGAAGTAATAATCTTTATCCCAAGAAAAGTGCTTTGCCTAGTGCTAAAAATGGCTTGCCCAGCAGCAACCTTGCTGTGAAGTTTAAAGATTCAAGATCAATTTTTTTTTAGATTTTCTTTTCCTCTATTGGCTTCTATAAGCACCTAATATAAATCAAATACAAACAGAGAGACATAGAGGCTTTGCAGATGTCTTCCAACAAATACATGTGACTTTATGTATGAGTATGATCGTATGATGGTACTACAGGATAGCTGGGTTTGGCTATGATTTCAGGATGTCCAATCTCCTGCTCAAACTATATGTGGCAAACTTATCTTAAAGTATAGTTCAAAATAAGAACAAATTAAGAATTGCAAGAATTTCTTCCTCTACTCTTCTTTTAGAAGAAGTCCTGTCTTTCACTAGCCAGAGAAAATGCTTCATTAACATAATCAATATTTAACCATTAATAGCTGTCTTGGGCAATATTCATAATTATTATCCATAAGTAGCACGATATACAAGCTTCAGATAATCAGTACTTGGGACTGAATTTTATGTTATAGATGGTCTGTATCACAGATCTCCTTTGTGCTTTACTATTTCAGCTTTAATTGGTGTGAATATGCTGAAATTACGGTATTCCTCTACTCAAGCTGTTTTTTTTAAATCCACAAATGAATCAGTCCTCTTCTACAATGCTTACGTTTTTCCCTACGTCTTACTATTCATTTTATGTAAAAAGGACTATATTCACTCTAAAAAACATGTTTATAAATACAGAATAGAAACTTGTTTATGAATACAGAATAAGTGTTTTGTTCAAATCAAGTGCAGGAAATCTTAACTGTTGGTGCACGGATTTTTTTTTTTTTTTTTTTTAGACATAAAATATTTTCAAAGAATTCTTCAGGAGTGAAAATACAAGGGACAACACTTTCTACTGAAGGGAAAATAAGTAGGTCCATGTTACTAAGCTATTCTTTCCTCCTCGTAGCCTGCATCACTTATTGTGTTCAGGGCTACTGATGCATGTAGTAATACCTGAATCCACAAAACCATATGCTGTAAAAGGTAAGAATTTCATTTAGTAGAAGTACATTTATTTATACCATTCCACATTAAAATCAAGAGCTTTTCTAATGAGGAAATTTCTGTATATTATGTAATTATGTGAATTTTCAGAAGTCATATGATTCTTCTTCCCATCTTCCGTAAATATTAATCTTTTTTTTTCTCCCTAGATTATTCTCACTATTTCAGGAACTTTCAACAGTGTTGTTTTTTTTCCCCTCTTTCCCAAAGAGGGAAAGATTTGCCCTATCTCACCACTTAAATTTTGTAAATTTGTTAGTAAGCAAGCAGCTTAGCTAACATGGAAGATGTATGGTGAAGCTAAGCAAGGAACAAACATCTGATGCCTGGATGTACTAACCTTTTGATTGCTGTTGGGTTTTTGGAAAAGAGAAAAGCAGTATTTTTTTTTGTTGGCCCAACTAAAGTCACAGACTCGAAACAAGTCCTTAGGCATTCCTATTTTTCTTCTGACTGGGAAACAGTCTGTATGCCACTGAAGTATGTCATTTGTCTGACTTCCTGTTTTTTTGTTTTTTTTTTCCCTTATCTTTCTGTGTACTGTTCAGTGTAATTATATTTCATTTCTATACTCCTAAATGTTTACAATGATGTTGAACCAGTGGTTAGCACGAATTATTATCGTAAGAACAAAAAATAGTGGGTTTCCTATGAACTTTGGAGCATTGAAAATTCCAAATCTTTGACTTATATATTAATTTTATATAAATATCATTTCTCTTCATTTATGGATGAAGTAATGCAACCCCTTATTGTACCAGGCTTTTCAAAGGAGTTTTTTTTAAGTATTAATTCCTTTTATCATGTATCCGAGTATCGTGCAGTGCTCTCTCTTGTTCTTTGGTTTAGATAGAAGGAGATCTTAATTTAAGAACTTTTAACCCTTTTACGGCTCACAGAGGTAATGCCCCAGGAAATAGGCTACGAGCGCTAAAAACATCATATGGCAGTCTTATCTGAATGAGTATCTTTGTTTTCCTTCTTATGAGCTGTAACATAAAAATGACATTTCAGTGGATCCTGAAAAAATTGGAGTACTTTAAATCTGATTTTTCAAAATCCTTTCCTGTAATGCAAATGTTTTCACTGTGTTTACTAAAAATGTTCAATACTGTGGCCTAATATACACATACCATAGCGTTAATCTTTATAAAGTTATTCAGTACAAATACTTTCTTTTTCTATTTTGGTCCACATATGAAATTTAAGCACCATTTAGCATTGTGTAGTTCTGCTATTTTAAAAACCCGAAGTTCTGAAGTTAAATCCCTTAGGCTACTTTGCTATGTTACTCACTCATGGGATTTCCATTTTTGTGTTAGAGTTTCTTTCTGTTATTACTTTTACCACAGTATTTCAGCAACATCATTACAGGCTCCTTTCAATACCCAAGACATTTTTTTTCCAAAGAAATCACAAGATGAATAATTAATGTGCATAATATTTTCCAGGAAAAAGAAACACTAATACAAAAAGAGGTAAGAGTACTGGAACCGGGACATAATCCTTTCTGTCTTCTACATAGCAGAAATTCAAAGTCAGCTTTTTCTTAATTCATACTAATGTGCTTTCTAAATTTACATTTAAGAGAATTGGGTAGGTGTTTCATGTTAGGCAGAAAGAACAACATGTTCTGTTATCATGCAAATTGAATTTTGCATTTTGTCAAAATGCTTCCAAACCAGATTTCATCTGCCTTTCTAAACTTTGATAAGAAAAAAAGTACACCCACTCTCTGCTAAACTTTTCCCTAGGATATTTTTATATTTAGCATCCCCCCTCCCCATACTCCTTTTCTAGTGTATTGTCTGTGTGTTGCACTTTGTGGTGAAACTATCTTTGCCTGTCAGTGAACTCTATATAGTTAGACAGCAACACTGAGCAGTGGAAGATTTTAAGATTGCACCTAGTATTTATTTCAGGAAAATTATACAGGAATTAAGATGCATTGTACAGGAATACACTTAGAACTACCAGTAGAACTAAATAAAATAAGATTCATACTGTATCAATTTTCCCAGTATTTTTAACTTCCAATTGCATACCACAGATATGAAATGAAGCTTTTTCATCTGATAAGTATATTTAATTCAGATTGACAAAAGTGGAGCTGAAGACTGGAGAGTGGTAGATGTTTCCCTGAAAACAACAATACATGACATTTCGGTAAAATTAACATTTGGAGAGAAAAAAAATAGAAAAATAGTCCTGATAAGGCCAAGTGTCCTTGTTTTACCTATGAAATATGACACAAAATATAGACTGTCTTTGTGGGAAAGTAAGACTGTCTTGAAGACAGAATTGAAGAATACAGAAGACATGGGGCTTGATTTGATACGAAAGATACAGTTATGTATGAAAATTTTAGAAATCCTTTTTTTTTTTTTTTTTTTCTTTCTAGAAACCAGGAGTTTGTTAGTCAGTAGTGCCAGAGGAGGATTAAAGGAAGGGAGTATTAGTCATTTACTGAAGGACTGCAGATCCTGGCATGAAGTAGCTGGGAATAAGGCAAATGTGAGCCTCCAATTAACCAGCTGTGGTCTTTCGATCAGCCGTGTGAACAAATGGAGGATCTGTTTTATACGAAGAAATCTGAGGTGCTCCTGCTTCTTGGTTCATAGTACCACCCTTGCTCACTCCTTTGATTTTAGGTTTTAAGGAAAAATAAATATTTCTGTGAATGACTTGAACATTTCTTCAAATAAAAAATAGTTCAATATAAAGAATATAAACTTCCGTCTTCACCATATTTCTCAGTACACTGAGGAAACCATATAGCACAACTGATGCTCAAATGAATATTTTGTTTGTATCTAGTTTTATTCTAAATGTAGGTTGACAAGTTAGGATAGTTTCTGCACACAGACTGGCCCACAGAAGAAAAGTCTGGTTTGGTATCAAGTTCCTATAGCAACCAATCTAAGCATTTAACCCACTTAGATAGCTAATAATTCTTCTGATTAAATCGTATTGTAGGTTGTACCTATTGCAGTTAGATATACAGATTCTCAAGTTCTTTAAATAGAAAATAAGCACCATTAGTAAAGGTGATGTCATCACAAGCTGATGAGATTTATTTTATCTTGTACATCATATGCTATAAATAGTGTGATAAGCATATGTAGTTGTACTTTTTACACTTCATCTTGATATACATATTTTCTTTTAGCCATCACAGAAGTCACTTTTTTCCGTATGTTCAAGACTTCATACTGCTTAAGTGAAAAAGAGAACAGAGAACTTGTGTCAGTGTACCCTGAGAGTGGGCCTGGGTCTCATGTGTGTATTATTAATAGGTTTATGTAAATATTTTTTCATTATTTCATGTGTATAGGATTGTTTTTTGTGTCATAGTGTTTGCCTATATGAATGTATACAGGCATAGAATTCTTGTAAAATTAGGGGTATAGAATTTGTTATATATGAATCACTTAATACTTAACTGAACCAATTTGTTTATATATGAATCACTTAATACTTAACTGAACCAATTTGTGCATATAATAGAGCCATTGTTTGATACAAGGTAGCTGCATGACCAAATAGTACATCCGTATTGAACGAGGTAGTTATCTTCAGTTTCATCATTAACTCCAAACCTGTTATTCTTACTGATGTTGAAGCAAGTGCTCAGTTCAGACATGTTACAGGGACTGATATGGAGTGTACACAATTTTTATATATCATGTAAAGATTGTGAAGAAACAGGAATTTCTGCTCTCTTCAGTGCATATTTATCCTATTGATACCAATTTGCTGATACGTGACTTGCTAAAATATAGGCCTTCATTCTTTGTTTCTGTAAGATCAATCTTCGTTTGCTGTTTTTTATACTGGTCTTTTGGTGTACAGTGTAATTATATTAGTATTTGTCATATGAAGTAACTAAGATCTAGCTTACATTTTATTTACACATACTCTATTTCATTTTCATGTTCCCCGATGAAGCTTCTAAAATACTTTTTTTCCGACTTCTTGCATGTCTGGAACATTTCACTGAATGCAATATGCTTGAAATATGCAGTATTTGAATTGCATCAACTCAGTCCAATCTATTTTCCTATGAGGTTTTTACCAGAAGGCAGGACAAAAGACATGAAACAAAAAATATGAAGAAGAAGAAGAGTAGCTCCCTAAGACAGTGCAGGAAATAATAAGAAAAAGCTCCTGAGTTACTGAGTTCATGATGTTTGAATATAATCCATTACAAGCAATGTACCATGGCTATTTCAAACTTCTTTTATGAGAGTGCTCACTCTACTGAATGAAAAAAAAAAAAAAGATGAGTGACTGCTTATATGGCTATGTATAATAAATATCTATCAGGAAAATCAAGACCAGTGTTTCCTTTTATGCTTGGTGAATTAAATTCTTGCTTTTGTAGCTCAGTAAAGGACCTATCTTTCTGCAAAACAGATTGTCAGAAGAGCCTCAAGGTGTATTTTGTCAGTTCTTGCTCAAAATCACAGCATTCATGTATACTTCGTCTTATATATTTTAATGCCCAAATATATTCCCCCTTGGAAATCAACGCGAGGGAATGCATATACATACATGAAAGAAAGATAATTATAGTCAATCTTGTCTGTTGTAACCAGTCAATGCCATTTCTCTCCCTTTTCTTTTCTTAATGCCTTCCCAAGGTGAGGTAGTTGCTAAGTATCAGGCAATTTGTGCATGCCTTTAGTTTGTGCATGCAACCTTTGTTGCATGTTTGTGCAGTTTGTGCATGCCCAGGTTACTGCACATGTGACACAGGAGTTTATGTCACAGATGTTGTCATCTCCTCAGGCCCCACACATGTGTTTACGGGCTTCACTTATTGACAGGAACCCTCTGCTCTCTGTGGTATGGGAGTCTTGTGATGTTCACAGGAGTTGCCATCTTAAAGTTTCCAGGTGTCTTATGGTAATGCTATGTAATCTCTGATGCAAATCTGGAAGCATTAAGCGAGCATGGTATTATTGTTATATGGTCTTCCATAGGCCTGCGTACACTTTCTTCAGCTGAGGATCTGGATCACAGGAAGTGTATCTACAGGAATCGTCACCAGTGTAATATTGCTCATTTGAATTTTCCTGTTCTATGGATAACAATGCACCAATAATGTAATCTCACCATGCTGGTGCGAAGTTTTATAAATGCAGTCTCATGCCAAACTTTGACATAGAGACATAGGAACACTTTGGTTTTAGAGGCTGCAGGTGAGGGAGGTGTTATCTTGGAAATGCAGTTTTTAGAAAACAAAAACAACAAGCAAAACAAACTTCATATGGAATACAATAGGAAGAAAACTACTGAAGCCAAATAAGAAATAATAGAATTCTGCAGAAACATCTTTTCTTTATAATATCAGTCCATACATTAACAGGGATTTTTTTGCCATCTCTAACAGAAATTCTACAAGAATGCCTTTGTATTAAAATTTTAGGGAAATAGAAGTGAATTCATATTTTTATTTCCATTTTTCCTTTAATTTGTTGAAGTAGCAGATATATTGATTTGCATATATCAATAGATGTTGTGTTAGAGAATGACTAAGATGTATATTAAGATCATAAGTTGTATTCGCTAGTATGTGAGTTAAAATGTCAAAGTAACATTAGAGCATTCTTTCTGAATTAATTTTTTGAAATTTGTTTTACCTGTTTGATCTCTCAGACCGCTAGATGTCATTGTAGTTGAATCCTAGGTCCATTTTTTTAACTGTGCTGGCTTCAGCCACTTGATGGCACCTTCAGTTGTTTTCAAATTGGTCTTTTTAATAAGCTGATTTGCAGAAAGCAGATTATTTAATGTTTCATTTGCTGCTACAGTGCCTTTTAGAGTAAAAGCCCATCTTCCATTTCAGACAAAAACTAATATGAATGTCTGAATTTTTAATTTTTAATGAAGTCTGGAACGGTTATACTCAGCGAGCACTGGGAAAGCATACATTTCAGCAGTTGGGAAGGCATACATTTCAGCAGTTATATAATAGCATTACTTGAGCTGTGGTGAAGTTTCTACAAATGTGTATCTGTTGTAATCTAAAGAGTGCTTTGAATCTCACCAGAGAAGTTTCAGGCAGTGTACTGGGCTTAGTACAGTATTGAAAATGTTCTGTGCATTTGCCAATTTTGCATTTACCTGGAACAGTAAGTGTAATAAAACTCATTTTCATATTAGGATAGATAAGAGTGTGTTCTTTCTTTTATGTGTGTGACCTTTCAGTATCCTAAAGGTTGTCTGAAGCACTGAGGGGCTGAATAAAGCAGAGAGACTTTAGATTTTGCTGAAGATTGGGTAGTCTCCTGCTCCTCTCAGTGACCAGTCTTGCAGGCTGCATCCCAGCACCGTGGAAGTGGAGAGGTCGAGACTCAGCAGTCTCCCCTCCACAGCCCCCAGCGTTGTGGGGCCCGTTTCAGCCATGAGAACTCCTGCTCCAGCATTCGTGAGGTCTTTTTTTCCCTAGCCCCAATTCCCTGCAGACCTGCACGTTTTGGTGGAGATCCACGTGCCTGGTCACGCAAGGACCCTCCTGGGCATCTTACTCCGTGGTAGTTGCTTCACAGATGCTTATACCTTCATGAAATGGGAGGCTGATGATGGGAGGACTCCTCTCGGAGATCCACAAGCTGGAGTGATACACAAGCTGCAGTGTGCATCTGCTCCAGGATACTGCTGGCATCTCAGAGCTCAGCCCTCTACCGAGCTACTTTCGTTGTGGTCTCTCGTTAAAAATTAATTTTCTTTGTTGATGAAAGCTACATCAGAGCAATTCTAAAACCCACTAGGGAAAGTGAAGATGATGCTGAGGTCTTTGCAAAGCTTTTAACAAGTCTCATGGGCTGCTGTGCTAAATTCAGCTAGCTTTTTTAAATTAAATTTCACAGAATCTATTGGCTTGCACAAGCAAGTTTTGTACTTACTTCTTTTACCTGCAGATTAAGCGTAAAAAACCCTTCCTCAAAGGAAAGGAGTTTGTGTTACCACTTGCACTTATATATACATCAATGTAACTGTACCTTTGAAGACTTCTAAAATGTTAAGAAATTTTATCTCAGTTGTGAAATTCATCTGCTTGTGAAGCTCATGCTGCTATTTGCAAAAGATGGATATTGATTCTAAAAAGAAATATTGTAAGGAGTGTTACATATAGTTTGCTTTTTTGAGTCTTCCTACATGCACAGGGTATTAATGGATTTAGAGATTAAAAGTCTATTTTACAGACTGCCAGAGGTCCTTATAGGCTTGTATTTTGTTAGCTTTATACATGTGAGTGTCAGTAAGCCCCAAACCTTAGACGTTATGTAGCTAGCATGGCTGCATCATGTCCACCTGAGTATGGTGTATGTAACTCATCAGGCTTCCAGAATTAAAAGTAACTGAAGAAAAATACCTTGTCTTTCTCTGTTGTCTGCAAGCCTAGTATCAGAGATCAGTGACTGTTCCCTGCCTTTGGAAAATAAAACCAAGAAAACTACTTTTTGCCACCGATTAAGGTATGCCTCAGTCAATGATCCTGCCCCTGGTTCCAGAAACTGGAGCAGACTCGCTAACACCTTGACTTTCTCTGCTTAAGAATGAAAAGGAAGTGTGATTTATTCCACAATGATGCAAATGTTTTACTTGCTCATATGGAAGGATGCAGTTAACCTTAATTCCTGACAAGACACATCAGTAGACTTAATGGGAATCTCTCAGGTACTTTTCTATGTGTTTCAACAGATATGTTTTGGAAACTTGAGGAATGTCTTAAATAGTAGAGGAATATTGTGAAGATTAAATGGAATGTTTTCAGGCAAAAAAAGTATACAACCATACACTTCAGTACACTAACTTTCTTAAACACTGGGTAGTTAAAACAACACACTGAATCAGCAATCCAATCACAGATCGTTATAGTCCAAGCTGTTGAGACAATACCCCATACATATGTACCATATTTATATTTTCAAATCATTGGACAAAATTTAGTGAATCCAATGTCACGTTATATCTAAAGTGATTTATTTTATTTTAGTCTGTTTGCTACCAAGACCTGGTAATTTCTTTTGCGGAAACTCTTAAGCTCCTCTTTACCTTTCTACTTCTCCACCACCTGCCCCTGACAACCCCATATTTTCCTTCCTCCCTCCACCTGCAGTAATTGTCAGGGGTTATGTTCACAGTCACAAGAATTATGCTACCGAATCTTCTTTTTTCTTGTTCTCCTGCTCCTGCTGGTTGCATCTTTGCAACACCCAAAGCCCCATGCCCTTGTGATTATTTCTGTGACAATATCAATGTGTATTTAGAGTTGGAGCAGCTCTCAATAGCTATCATTGTCTGCATTTTTTTTCTACTGCAAATAACTCTTTTGGCCAGGTAATTGTTTTCCTTCTCCTATTTCTAAAAAGTTTGTATAAATCCATATAAACACATGGCTATATATATATATACATACATATATATAATATATATTTGCCTCCATTTGTTTCACTATGATTTTTTGAAGAATTAGAATTTAGGATTGTCCCTTTTTTGAAGATTGATGATTTTCTCCTGATTGTTTCAGGAGAAGGTACTCTTTCCTAGTAAACTCAGAAAGAGCCAGATTTTACGTGTTCTGCTTTATATTTACCACTGGATAGTGAATAAACTGTTAATTCCTATAGAAAAACAATGCTTTTGTTGTGAAAGAGCTTTTCATGAGTGACTTATTTTTCCATATCTGAGGTGCCTGTTCTGTGCAAAGGATATTTCTGCAAGTAATCTGCAACTGTTCAACTATTCAGCTGTATGAGAAATGTAGAGATAAGATGAAAAGGAAAAAAAAATAACAGCTCTATTTAATATACAGGATTCAGAAAAAGAAAAAGAACTATCCTTCAAGTCTTCCTCTTTCTAAGATTTTTAACCTCTGCATAGCATATTTCTACTCATTTTTTGCATCAGGAAACCTTTGGGTAAACTGAATTCCCATCGACTGCAATACACGACTAGCAAACATAAGAATTGCTAACACAAGATGACAAGGGAAAGGATGAATCACAGAAATTTATAAATAAAAAAGGACACTTCAGTTTTAATTAAGACCCATGAATTAAGAGCTTTTGGGAGACAGGGGGAAGGGAAAGCAATAGAAATCTGGATCAACCCATAGTGTGGGATGTAAAGATGTTTAAGGGTCAAAGAAATAGCTTTGTTTTAGTAACTGCTTTTGTTTAGTCCCTATTTTCCCTTATTATCATGCTGTTTGATGTGCCCCCCCACAGGACTGCAGCAAATCGGTGTCTTTGTGAGCACAGTGTTTTGCTGTATTGAAGTATATTCTAGAAAGATGAGGCAGTAAAGAGATTTCATAGGTAGCCTTCACTCTTCTGCCGTATTCTCAGGCTCTCAAAAAGACATCCTGATGCAGCCCATCAGATTTGATTTTATTATGTTCAAACATGTTTGCTGTTATAGCCTTGAAATATTTCTTCATGTTCATCATAAAGTCTCTTGGTGGAATTATAACTGACAGGTGCTGCCATACCAAAACAAACAAAAAGGCTTTCACTGAACAAGTAGGACTTAAATTCAGATCTACCAGATTCTCAGCAGAATCTGTGATTTACAAATATCCAACTATTACTTCAATGCAAGATGCCTGTGGATGATTACCTACTGTGATCTGGTGCTTTTCAAAGGTAGAAATTTTTAATCGTTATATGCTAACTAATAATTGAGAAATGAGGGGATTAAGTTTCTTTTTAAAAATATGTGGTGGAGAAGTATAACATTTGCATTAGCCCTTCAGGTTTAGTATAACTTAAACATTAAGTGACAGAATGATAGTTAAAAAACAAAAACAAGCCATTCTTTGAAAACAGTTATATATATTCAAGTATAATACATTCCATATGATAGAAAGTGTTTTTAAAAAGTAGAAGGCTGAAATATTTCACTCAAATGACTTTGAATATCTTTATAGTGAAGCCTATGAATACATTGGCAGGGATCATTTGTTTAATGACTGTTAATTTATTATAAAGACATGAAAGCATCTTTACACAAAGTCTTGATGAACAAAGATATAGCAGACTGAAACATGCTGGTCATTAAGAGGCTGATTTATCATGTGACTGCTTATACCAGCAAGTTTCCTTGCTGAAATTGAAAAGATTACCTATAGGTTAAATAGCCTGTGCTAGAGATGCTACTTTATGATGATGAGTGCCACTTACTGAAGGGCTTTGTATGCCAGTGCTCAAGGTCAGAAGGAACAAAAGAAAAATACAATAGCTCTTCCAATGAGCTTACAGTCCAACAAGTCAGGCCTGGCTTTAGTGAACCCTACCGTTCTGTAGTGAAATGGGTTTTTTTTTCCTCTTCTTTTTTTTTTTTTTCTTTTTTTTCTTTTTTTTATGTATTGTCTTTCATTTATTGACTCTGCAGGGAATCTATCCATTTTAACAGCTTTATATATTTGATATGTTCCCGCTATATACAATATTTTGGCTACATAAATACACTGTGCTGCACTATTGAAGTGATGTTTGTGTGATGCTTCTAAGATGTATGGTGAAATTTTGCTTCAATATTGGCAACTGTCAGTATTTGTGAGTAAATGCTTTCAAAAGCAGTGACAGAATTTACTTCTGTCTGTAACAGTCTGTTACAGACTGTTTTGAATATTGCTCTCGTGAGGCTGAAGAAATGTCAGCTTCAATTGAGCACTTAGCTTTCTGATTCTTTAATTTAACTGCAGTGCAGGTTTTATGCATTTATAATGCAGTTAAAAATAGAGGAGCAAGAAGTAATGTTGTAAGAGCGATATGTGCGTGCAAACATTGTACATCTCAACTGAAAACTAAAACAATCTGACAAAAATAGGTATCAATTCTTGTGGAGATTTTTTTTTTTTGCTAAAGTATAGAAAAATATCTTAGATTCTGAAATTATTGTAGAAGAAAACTGCCTTATCAAAGCTCAATTCAGCAGCTCTTGAAAGAGAAAAATTAAGAGATGGTTTGATTTGTGGCAACATACATTTTATAGCAGAACGTTGCAATCTAACATACAGTGTATACCAAGAGCCATTTATTGGAGTCTAAAACCTGAAAGTTTAAATCTGAAAAAAAGAATATGCTTGTAACCACAGTATTGTCCACTGCAAAAATTTAGAGTTGCAGGAGACTCCTATTCATTTGTCACTGTTAAATCAAAATCAGAAGTTGTGTGTCATATATGCATTTTAATGAAGCAGAAATAAGCTTAGCAGTTATTAGTGTTTATTTTGAAAAAAAAATCAAACTTAAAATTTGTACAATGCCAGCTGATTTCATTCAGTTGTATTTAATATCATTGTCCAGGTTCCTCTCTCTCTGGATGGGATTAAACCATATTAGTTGAGATGTTTACTTAGTGGCATGGCTTGTTTACTTCTCATCTAAAGCTTCATGCTTGGAGACATGTTTTTAAGTAAGAAATTACCTTCACAGGCAGTGTTACCCACCTGCTTTTATTATTATCTACTGCTTTTGCGGATATGAAAAATAATTTTCAGGACAATAAAAACACTCCTGTTTTAGAAAAACAACTTTCATTAACTTTTAAGAATATGTGGATGGAAAGGATTTAGGAATAAAGTGGAAGGGCAATCCTCAGCTGCATTTATTTACGAGACAACATGGATAGTGTAAAAATTTGAATTTGAACGGAAAATACTGTTATGCAAGACATTTAAAAAAACTCAGAAATTCTCTTCTCTACTAGTTTTCTGGACCTCTGTCATTAGGATTATGCACACATTTAATTTAATAATGCATTTTTTTCCACAGTTGTCATGTTTTTATAAATATTTATGAACAAATTTTTATTGTAGTACAGATCCAAAAATGTTCAGAGTTAATGGGTGTTGAAGTTTCGGAGATGGGCCAATAAATAAGGCAATTCCCAGGAAGATGCCATGATGTTCAACTAAAGAAAGACAGACATTGCAGTTCTAGTTTTATTTTCAGAAGCGTAGGGATTTTGACAGAAAATTAAAGAAGATCGAATCTGGGGAAAAAATCTACAGTGGGAATCTACTCTTGGCAAATACAAAATTGCTATGTATGTGTCCAGGTTACATGTAGGTAGCTATTCAATTTAGTGGTTTAATATGCTACTATTGTAGCTGAAAAAACAACTGCATTTTCCTGGCACCTTTTAGTGGCTAAAGTAATCTACGAGTATTATTTATTTATGCACGAGAATGATAGAATAGTCTGAGTTGCAATTATAAACTACAGGAAAACATTTTTTCAAATAAACTCGTGCTTCTCCTGAAACTTCATAAATACTTAAGGGATGTGGCTATCTTAGTGAATGCATTATCTGGTCTGGCTTCTGCTTTCGTTTTTTAACTTTTAAAGAATATTTAGTGTAAATTTTCACTCTGCTGATACTGAGAACTATTAGATACCAAAAAAATGAGCTGTGTTCCACCAAAATATTTTTCGTGTTGCAGTATGCTTCCTTATACATAATTGTGCTGAGTTGCTTCTTATTTAAAGATGAGGTAAGGAGGATTTTCCTGTTAAAGTTTTATAAAAGCATGAACTTTGGGCTACCGCCAATACTTTGAGATAAGCTGGATTTATTTAAACACCTATGTTTTAGTCAGCATGTTTATGTTTCCTTTAGCTATAAAAATTGATTTTTTTCATATTATTCGAACATCCTAACATGCTCTTTTCAGAATACAACCACATGTCAGTCCTAAGAAAGAAGATTTTAAAATTGTACTCAGTGACACAAAGTATTGGTGATTGAAATGTTACCTGAATGCTGTTTCTGTATAGACTGTATGTATAATACATATTCATTGTCTAAATTTGAAAACCATTTCACATGGGAAACTATGGGTTAGAAATTATAAGTACTATGTAATATCAGGACTGACCTTTTGCTAGTAATCAGTTAAGCAGAAAAAGTTTGGAAGATTTCAGCTGTATGTGAGATAAAGTATTTCCAATCTTCTCTATTGCTACAGATTTGTCAAACTGTACTTCTAGATAGTTGCAGTAAAACACTTTGTTAAAGAAGAGGCATACAATTTTTATTAATATTTTGCAGTTTATGTGTGAAGAAATAGGCATGTGTTACTGGGACATAAGTGAAAAGGGAAACATACCTCAAAATATTTTAAGAACACATAGATGTGACTGAGCATTGATTCTGATTATCACTTTTCTTTTTTTTTCTGTTGCAGCGTTGCAGCACTTGATACTTGCATCTAATACAGGAATGAGATGATGATAAGTAGACTATTAATATTTTAAACATTGCTGCTAAAACCCACAATCATGCTTTTCTAGTACAGTCAAGATCTCTGTGATATCATGATTTTTAGCTACTTTTGGATTAAAATACTGCTAGTGTAAGTGAGAAAAGGCTATGGAATTAAAATAACCCCTTAAGCCTCCCCATCCTATTCTACTATCCATTAAAAAAATGTATGGTTTGTGTTGTTTTATTTTTTGCTTTTTAGAATTAGAATAGTGGTGCACTTTTTTTTATCTCAGGAGAATACTGAGAAAATATAGGAAGTAGAGTTCAGAAACTCTTTTGTAGTAGCATTGATTTCATCTCAGATTTCAAATAGAGTGCATGAGTAAAGCTTCATTTCCTCAGCATGACTTCTGTGTAATCCTTAGGTATTCTTCTCTCTCAACTCGTAAAATCATTTAGGACTATTATGACAAAATGATCCTACCAGCTTACATGTGTATGGCAGATTAACACCATCTGATTGATGGTGTTAGGAGCTACATTAGACATGTATCTGTTTTCAGTGGAAAAGAGGAAAAGGTGCATGGTGGGATGAGCTCTAAGGAAAGATGGGTGAAGAGATCAGACGGTGTAATGTTGGAAACTGCAAGGAATAGTACTGAATCATGCTTGATATTCTTTGTACATTATTGTTTCAGAGTCACTCAGAAAAGCCTGCAAATTGTTTGGAATTTCCATGATTAAGAAATGAAAAGCTGTTAAAGAACATGAAGAAATCAGGCAATAGTGGTAATGAAAGTCTGAAATAGCCAGGACAAGATTTGTAATTCTTGATCGTAGAAATATTCCAAATCTTTTTTTTTTTTTGTCCAGGAATTCAAAGAGCTCCTTCAGCCAAGAGCTCTTTGCCACTAGTTATATAGAATGCCTGCCCTTCACGAACATATAATGCAAAAATCTCAGTCAGCTTTCTCTTTATCCCTAGGTTTGCTTTTTGTTTGTTTTTTTGCTTTTTAATGACCATTAAGCACTGTTTTCACTAAGAAAATGAAAGGAAAACTGTTCTGGTGAAGGATTATGTAAAGCTAAATACTGGGCTCAGCTTTTTAATTTACATCCTCATAACAGCTTTAAGAGTGAGCCATATTAAGGAAGGCATTTTGTAAGAGGCCTGTCTGATACAGCTTCAAGTCTTGGTGGGTTTTGGATAATTTAAGATTCAGCAAACAATTTTATTGTCTTGATGAGTATTTCATTTACTAAAAGCATCCTTTCTTTCCCAATGTAATCTCTCTGTATTTTAGTCTTTTGTTATTTCTGATCTTTATGTCTCCTTTTTCCTTTCTGATCCCTGAGTAATTTTCTTTGCACTATAGTAATCTTCTCTGTATTTACAATTCTCCTGGGAGAGTTTTTGGAGCTCCCTCTTTTTAACGTTCAAAAACGATATAGTAGTATCTGAGCATCGGCATTTCCATTATAACTCATGGGAGACATATCAGACAGCTGTGTTTACACATTCAAATTTGCAGTTTAAAGTCTAAGACTTATGGTAATCCTTCTCATCTAATCAGATACTTATTTCAGCAAGAGGGAAAACCTTAGAACTTCTCACTTTTTATCATTATGATTTCAGCAGATATCTATAAAGTCATAAGGGACATTGGGAGGTTTTTGGTTAAGTATCTTTGGTTAGACAGAAAATCTGGAGCTCTTTTAAGCCAAGGCTGTCTCTGCATGTGCCTGTACCAGGTTCAGCAAAGCATGTGTCTTCAGTGATTGCTCTAGTCAAAGGAAAATCAGAGATCTGAAACCCTGGAATAATTGACGGTTAGCAGGTGATTAGCGTTTTTGCTATAGATGGAAGAGACCAAGCTGAGGTTTCTGTTTTACCTGGACTACAGCAGCAGTTTACACTGGCATTTTCAGCACTGTGGCCTGCCATTCTGGTAAACAGAGCATAGTGCCACTGTAGTATCAGTGGGTATTGCAATAGATATCCTGATGTATATTTCCCAATTAAAACAAAGAAATGCTACAATAGGAGACACTGGCAGGAATTAGAGGGGGAAGAAAGCCAGATAGGTATGGGATACTCAGCTGGTTGATGGAAGATCCAAATAAATGTCTTTTATTGGATAATTTTGAAGAAAATACTAAAATGTTTTGATTATGCCCATCCTATTGCATGAAATGCAATAGACTTTTCTTTGTGTTTTTGAAACATTCTTTTATTTTCTTATTTTCTATTGTTATTCTTGTTGTCTGGCTTATTATAGACTATAGTATAACTTTATCTAGACATTGTAATATCATATTAATGGGCACATTTAATGGGATACACTTATGGATGTAAGATATGTAGTAATCAGTTTTCTTTTTGGAGGAATGTTATATTCATGATGAATGACTACTAATGGTTCTTTCAGATCTTGAAGTATACCTCAGTGTTGCTATGCAACTATATCAGATAGACTGTAGTGACTATATTATAAGTGGGCCTGGTATTTTAATATAAATGCAAAGTGTTAAGTGTTAATAGTAAGTCCTTTGTCTCACAGACTGATCCTTGAATAGAGTGATAATAAGAGTAGTATAACAGATTTTTTTTAAAGGTAAATGCAGAACTTCAAGTTAATTTTATGAAAATGTAGTGTGAAGGAGATAGATTTTGCATGATTAACTATCCTTCTATCCATTCCAAAATGGAAAATGATGGACTAGCATGCAAAGCCACTTTAATATGTCTATTTTCCTCACTTGCTTCTTTCTCAAACAACAGAAAAAGTAAAATATATTAATTTTTGTGAGTAATTAGTTATCACTCTCAAGCGACCAGTATTCAGCAGGCATTAGGAAAGGTGAGTAAAGATGTGAATCAGGTTGCTGTATATTGCTTTATGCTTCAGCTATTTTTTTTTCCAATTGTATTATATTTCACCAAAGAGCAAAAATTGAGAGCAAATATTAATAAACGAGAGAAAAACAGAAGCTCCAGTGCATTTCTACGGACCAGTTTGTCTCTGTTCTAAATAGTTTAGGGTTTGTTTTTTTGTTTGTGTGCTATTTTCTGAGTTACATTTTTTAAAAATGGTTTATTTGAATATTATTTCAACATAAACTAAAAACCACAAACAGGAAAAAAGAAAACCCATGCATTATTTAGGACTTTGAGAGAACTCTGCAAAAATTTAATGTCAAAATTACTCATACCCTTAATTACTAAAGTTTTCCAAGAAGCATCTTGTATTAGAGTGAGAATATTTCAGCATTGGGCCTGAATTTCTGAGACTGTTGGTAAACTAAGGGATAGAAAGTAAGGAAGGTACTGGAAGCCCTGTTTCCACATGTGCTGGATGTGTGGCTGCAGATCCCTGAGCTTTTGAGCATAGATGCGGGAATACAGCTGAAAGGCTGTAAATGAACTACAGAAACAAGAGAGGAGGTAATGTTCACAAACTCGTGATTTCTGGTGAAGTTAGGTGTTGCTATTGTGCCACTAATGTTTTAACATACTGCTTTAATTAGCATGTTTCCTGAGGCCTCCTGCGCAAAGACTTATTTTTTGCGATGTTTATGTAGACAGAAGGCAATGTTTTTCTCCATCTGCAGTAGAAAAGACTACTGTGCATAAGTAGCAAATGTCTTTCCTGAGTGTCAAAAACAAACCCCCAAGTGCTAGGGATGTGTGAAAGATGTTTCTTTTTAACAGCTCAGTCTGAGCACATGTCACTCCTTTTCCAGTGAACCAGGGCACTGTGGAGAAGGATGTACTCCTAGTAGACGTGGAGTCAGCCAGCAGCTTTCAGCAATTGCAAAGAGTATTTATTTTTCTGACCTAAGCACAGCAAAGCTTGAGCATACAGCTGATGCATGCAAGTTAGTTAAATAGACACGTTAAGTGAAATTATTGCCTGTTTTCCAGGGAAGTATACATCTGAATAAAGACTTAGATTTTCTGAGGCTGTACTAGCATCAGTCAGATTAAAGTGTTTTCAAAATACTTGACGTTAATAACATTTTGTCGCCCAGAAGCAACTATTTTCCGTTTAATAAGGGCCCGACTAGAATGAGATTTGAGGTTAATTATAAATAATAACTATTTCTTTGCAATTTAGCTGTGTTCTAACTTTAAGCATGAAGAACAAATCTATTATCTCAAGCAGTTGGGGCATATCTAGGATGAAAACCTATATAGGATGAATAATCTCTCCTTCACCTGATATTAATTTATTATTTTTCCCAAAAGGTGTTGCAAAGAAGTTAACTTTCATAGTATTTTTACCGTGATTTCTAACATAGCATTTCGTAACATGACATTAAACACTTAGCAAGGTTAATTTCAGAGTTATAAATAACAAGAGAAAACAATAATAAGTAATAAGAGAAAAATCTTTCAAGTGATTACACGAACTTTCCGGTTAAGATGAAATGAAAGAAGAGTATTGGGCCTCACACTCAGAGAAATCTGTATGTGATGGTGCCTTGCCCTGTGGACTAATGCTGAAATCACATTGCTTGGTTAATTTATACATGCAAAAATGCTGAAGCTGTGTTGGACATTTCATGAATATATCCAGAGCACAATGAAGCTGGCATTGTGCTTTTGAAATGGTACATGGAAATCTTGTGGAATTGGTAGAGGACTGCAGAGATTTCCTTAATGCAGAATAGTGCTGGAAAGGACAAATTTGTCCTGTATGACTCAAGGCAGGCAAGTTTGTTGCTCGCTGTCAGAGATCAGTTATTCTTTGACTTAAGTAGTAGCACAAGAGCTTTCAGGTATGAGCAGTTCAGACTGAAGCAGATGCAGTACAGAGTTTCCCCCAAAATTCCTTATGAGAACTAAAGATTGATTTAACTTTCCTGCTAAATAGCAATGGGATTTGAGTAGGACTACAACAGGATGTGTTTGTGATTTATCAAGGAGCTACTGGTCTGGCTAGTGCTCTGCAGTAATTTGGAAACTCTTAAGTTTTCAGTCAGTTTTACAACTTCAGAAGCATACATGAATCATATGATTCATTTTGTTTTCATTGGGGCTAGCAAAAGGCCATTTTTTAGAGGTTTCCATTTCCAAGGTCTCTAGAGCTATATTTCAAGCCAGTTCTCTTGATCTTTGAACTTGAAATATGTTTCTAACCAAATAACTACTGTCAGCATATCTGTTTTCTGACTGAAATGATTCTCAACTCCTCTTACTTCTGTAGAGTCAGCGTGGTAGCAGAAGAAAGACCTCAAGCATATTATGAGGCAGCTGTGGCTTGGAAAAAAAAATGTGATTGTGAGAGGCTAAAAAGGGAAAATAAATTTTGTTTCCCTTTCCCTTTCCTTTCCAGTAACTGCTTCCTAGAAAAAGCTCTTAATTTACAAATGAGGTCTAATATGGGAGAATTTTAAAGAATGCATATTTGAATTTCTGGTACTTTTTTCATTATCTTTCATATTGTAACTGTGTCTGCAAAGCACTGTGGGGAATGATTGCTGATAGGAAAGCAGGCCATGTATTATTCAATGTTTTAGTCTGTGTAGGTTATGAGAAATCCCACTATATCAGATCCTGAATCAGGAAACTTTAAATGGGAAATAGGAGTTGCACTGTACAATTAAATTAATATTTGTCATAAATGCAAAGGCTATATATGTATCTATTAAGCTACCATAACATTAAAATATTAAATTATTTTTAGCGATTTGTATGTAAGTATTCACTGTCTCCCTTTGTTTGTGTGTCAACCGAAATTCACCATATTATATCTCTGAAGTCATTCAGAATTCTGGAAGGAACGTTCAGGACTGCTGCAGTGTTTTTGATTAAATTAGGAAAGCAGAACTTGTTAACTATGTAAGCAGTAAACACCAAAACTGAGTTTTTCAAAGCACAGAATTCGTTCCTGACATCCCCCTCCTCAGTTCTGTGGCTGATTCAGACATTTCACCTCACAATCCACAAAAGTTTTATAACTATTAAAGGAAGAAAACTCTACCTACCATCTCAGATACAGGAAGCAAGAGTACATGGGTCACCTGGATTAGTCCAGTAATGTTTGTTTTTTTTCACTGTGCCAAGGGGTAATGTCCCTAATGCTAATGCTAACTTTTCTTGTGAGACCATTCATATTCTGATGTAATTCACTGTCCCAAATTTTCCTCTTGATAATTAGTAAGTTTTTACCTTTCATTACTGTTTCCTGGTTAATTTAATAAATTTTTCCTGGTTAATGTAGTAAAAGTAAAGAGGAAGGAGGGAAGGAAGGAAGGAAGGAAGGAAGGAAGGAAGGAAGGAAGGAAGGAAGGAAGGAAAAAAAAGTAAAAAAAAAAAAAAGTCTGTCTCAGTCGAATATACCTCTTTAGGTCTTTTAATCTTTCATCATTGAATGAGGGGAGATTAAAAAAGCTTATCAGGAGAGATTTAAAGACTTTATATAGAACAGTATGTGGATTTGTGTTATCACATTGGAGCTCAAAATCTTCGAAGCCACTGCATGTTCTTATGTGAAATACCAGACCAAAATAAAATAGTGATACCATAGATTTCCACCTAGTGCACAGGTGTTCCAAAAGAATCATCACACGGGAACTCTTGGAGATACTGATTTTCTCTTAAGATCCAAGAATGTTTGATCACAAAGCTAGAATTCATTTTCCTCCCAAACCCGAGTGACATCTGCTCATGGCTGTCTCCTGGCTGCTTTCCACTCTGCTGCAGCATCTCTGAGTGATCGATCCATTCCCAAACCTGTGAGGGGAAGTGATCCAGCAGAAGAAACTCCGTAAAACTGAAGGCTCTTGGCACACTGCTCATATGTCAGGGCAAGCGGGTCAAGCTTTGAATTACAGTGCAGACATGGGAAATCTACACATAGAAAATTAGTATTCATTTGTAAAGGAGTAGTTTTACCAAGGGGAGATCATTGGGGGCTGGATTGGCAGTCATAGGAATAGTATGGAAAAGGCAGAAAACACTTGAAATCTTAAAAGAAACGTATGATTTCAGGGATGTCAGGGCTCTGTTGGTTGTATTTGTGTTTTATGGGGTGTTTCCCAGGATAAACCGAATCCTGCGTGATTACCTTTTTCCCTAGCCTGCCAGAGAAAGTCACGGTGAGCATCAGAGCAATAGAGCAGAGAAGTAAGCTGAAGCCTGTTGGGAGGCATGTACCACAGTAAAGATTCCTGGCACCCCTGTGGAATTGAATAAAAAGGCTGACAGATGTTTCTGGAGGTAATGTGGCTACTCCAGCACCTGTTTTGCATAGCACCATGCTTTTCCATCTTGCTGGTGCACCTGCTAGGTTTCAAGTTCCATCTGCCTAGCTGGCTTTGAAAAAGTCCTGAGTAAACACATGGTGCCAACACCAAAATGCAATGGAAAAATCCTGTGAGAGAAAGATGGGAGTAATTTAAAAACTTCATCTAATTTGAAACTCTCTCCAAAACATGATGACACCAGATGCTGGAAACATCCCTCTACTCTGCAGGGAAATGGCATGACTGTATGAAAGGCGGTACTATTTGATGGCTGATTCCAATTGTATTGGTGCTAGAATGGGTTTTCCCATTCAGAATAAGAAGGCTAACTGTGAAACACCATTGCAAGTATTTTAGGAATCTTTATCAAAGATTTATGCGTAGGTGTCTGAAAAAAGGCTTTTGAACAGACATGTTGAATCCTCTGTGTTTTTATAACTGAAAGGGCAATCTTACACTTTTAAAGTCAGATAATTTCAACGTCTGTTTAAAACTAACTCCAGTTCCAGCTATAGGGTGAAGAACTTGGTGAGGGAGACCCTTCTGAAAAAGCAGGCAGCATTTCTGAGGTAAAGCAGCACCTTTGCCCCATTTCAGAGCACTGCCTGGTGAGACTGAATGTACTACTGCAAGCTGAAATCCGAACCAGAAGTGTACAAAGCTCAGTCAGAAATGCCAGTAGCAGTAACAGGAAGATCTGAAACAAACTGAATCAATAATCATAAACCAAGATATATCTCTGGACAAGGCAAGCTCATCTGGAAGCAGATGCAATGGCAGAAATGGCTCTTGTCGTTTCTAGTCATTGACAACATCCACTGGCTCTGCGCAACGTATAAAAAGAGCAACGTATGCTTAAAGGCATCATCACCATCTCTGCCTGAAGGTGTAGGTGTAGGTGTAGGTGTAGGTGTAGGAAGAGACCAAAGACAACATCAATGATGAACTGTGCAGGGAACCTGGTGCCAAAATCAGCCACTACCGGATCCTGATGCTTAAGAATCAGGAAAATACAATTAAAGCGAACTTTCCCAATGGTACTAAAATTTTAGAAATGGATCTTAATATACTGAATTATACAATAATATTTTTATTTTATTTTATAGATTTTTTTCTGTTGTTATCTCATAAGGGTAGACTAGTGTTTAGAAGAAAGTTACCATAACTTGTACATATACCACAAGCTCCTAATATGAGTCACCTTTTATTATATTTTGGGAATAGATCATGATATTTTCACTGGAAGAGAGAACATAGGCTCTTCAGACTTTTCATATAGACTTATTTTTCATTTTTTATTTGTCTGGTACATTTGATTTGGACATGCCAATTTGCCATCTACCCTACATAATGTTCTTGCTTTTAATGTCTTTAAATAGTCACATTTCCCATGAGTTTTATTTCAACCAGGTTTAGAGATGTAGAATCAGGGTTTATTTTTATTTGCTAAGAAGTCCATTGGGAGAAATGTTAGCAGATGATGTCATATGACAATAAACCAGATGCTAGAGACAGGCTAAAATATACTCTTGCCTTGCAGGATATAATAAGGCAAGGAATTGCCTATTAAGGTTGCTTTATTTCATGCACTTCTTTTTCCATTCTATCTTCTGACCTTTTAAATAACAGTGAATGGCTGGACGGAGCACAGATATGCAAAAACTAACCAAGTGCTGTGCTCTGGCTAGCCACAGGAACAGATAAGAAAGCCATTGGAAAATTTCTGGCACTTCTGCACTTCAAAAGTTCAAGTTAAAGATGAAGTGAACAAGAAATGTGCATTATTTATAGGATAGATTTGCATTCCTTTCTCATGGTGGTGCTTCTATGATGACTGTGAATAGGTTGTTCTGACCTTTCTGCAGTGCTTGCTGTATGTAAGTAATTCTATGTTTTTATCACATATAAAAGGTGTGTAATTACTGATATAATACAATTTCATAGTATATGCACAATATTTTTCAAAATTCTAGTTCTGAATTTTTTCTATAAGCTATAATTCAGTTGAATTATAGTGGGGAAAAATGAGTACATTTATTTAAATTTTCTTGCAAAAATATGGTATATCTTAGCTTTGCCTCTTAAAGTTTTTACTCCCAGATCTACCTTATTTTTAATGATGTCCTCATTCTATATGTGTTTTCTCTCAGTTCAGAACTGTTTTTCACATATGTTGTATTACAATGTTATAGGTAGATACAGATAATTGTTGATTTTAAAATACGTGTGCATGTTCTCAACACTGTTCACGCATGACCTATTTACTGCTAGCAAGTTGGCAAGCATCTGATGTACAACACGTGTCGGGAAATCCTCCCAATTTTTTTTTATTTGTTCCATTCTCAAAAACTCTTTACTATAAGAAGAGCCAAGGTGACTATTAAGAGGTAGTGCCTAGCTTAAGATTTTTATAAGGTCCCATTTTAAAAAGCAATTTTTATGCTTCGTTACTTTGTCGTCATGAAAAAAAAGAAGATAGGACAATGTTAAGGAGAAATACCATATATTTTTTCTCCATTCTTACTCCCAACGCTACTACTTTATGCTGCTAATAGAGACAATACAGAGTTTCATGGGCCCATGTCAAACTAGTACAGCCATTCACAAGTAGCAGATCAGGTCTACTGAGTCTTTTCTTTTTCCCAGCTTTTAATCAATCCTTTTTTTTTTTTAACTCCAGTCAATCTGTAATAATCTGTTTTCATGTATTTTCCATATTTTTCATGTATATCCATGAATTTTCAAATAGTGAAACATGTTCTGCAGTCATTCTTTATATATGTGGTGCAACCTTGGTAATGTGAACACTTAAAATTAAATATTTTAGTAATACATTTCTGACACAATGCATTATTTTTTCACTCTTTAGTTTTAATATAAATTGCTCTTAATGTTAGCACTTTCCTATAACCACTTTGAGTTTATAGTCAGCACTGCCAAGCCTCTATATGCAAAATTGGCATATTTTAATTAAATGTATTACAAAACCAGCAGCAGCAAAGACAAAGACTATCCTGATTTTATTTTCTGAATTTGTGAAATTTTTATTCCAAATCTTCCTTATTTCAAGATACACAAATATCATATTTATTACACAAAAATGTGATGATTTGGGCAATGTCTCTCATAAGAACCTCTTTTATTGTCTTGTTTACTATATCAGAATAATCTAAAATGCCAGTGTATGTAATTAATACTGAAGAGCTTCCTGTATTTTAGTTAAGATTCGTAAATGGTACAAATCCGTCCGGGTTTTCTTTATTTTGGCCTATCCCCTTGGCAGGACTTTTAAACACTTTTAAAATAAGGAAGCCCAATTATGAGTTTAGAAACCCCGTGTCCAGATACTAGAAATACCTGAAACTCACAGGCATTTGTAATATCTGAAATGATCTGTAACCAGATGGACTGAGATTTCCAGCCAGTCAGTTTTAACTAGACCTGTAAGTTGTAACTAAAATCATTTTTTCTCTGAAGCTCTTTTTCATAGGTATTTCCCAGTGGACAGGCTAAGTTTACTCAAGAGGAGGAGAAAACCATGTAGGTCATGGAGAGACACCATTAGGTCTGATTCACTGCTTTGCATGATCCAGGACAGAGTCTCCTACTCCTTCCATGTTATAGATTTCCTAATGGGTCATAAATCACTGTTAGTAAGTAAGCCATATTGGTTTTAATTTGTTTATGGGATAAGAGAACTTGGTACCTTTCCCAGGTTCTGTTTTTTGGTTTGTGATAAGTGCATTTGTTTTTTGCTATGAAAACTGGTAGTATGCTTTAGCATTCAGGTAAAACAGTTACTGTTAAGGCATTAGCTTTCACTGACAATCTTTAAGGATAGATTCCTTATCTTGTCCCTTGCTACCTGAGTACATGATCTGAATCCTTTTGATTTGAGAAGTTCCTGCATTTTCTCCTTGGGATGTGGTTAGCCCTCTGATCTCTATTCTAGAGCACCTCCACTCTGCGCTTATCATTGAGCAACACTCAAGCCCATTCATAAACACAGCACTCAAAGGAATGGGACATCACCACTAAGTGTTAAAATTAAGGAGGAACTCTATAAGTACATGCTCTGGCTAAATGTCAGTGTCTGTCCCCAGAAACCTGTCTTTGTGTTATTTTAGAAGTAAGGCTTTTGGGGAAAGTTTATTACTTTTTTTTTTTTTTTTTTTGGATAAAGTTTTGCATAAACGTGACCTCTTTTGTGCTCATTTGAGAAGCCACTAATTCCTGTAATTTCCAAAGGACATTTATTTAAGACAGGTCAACATGTAGTACTGAGATAACAAGTATGTTACCTCTAATGCATAGTCCTCATTTGACTCCATCTTATTTTGAGCTATAGAAGTCTGGCAAAGTTGAGGCAATAACAGTAAAGGAGACTTGCAGAAGAGATTCTGCTGTGATTGAAATAGTGTCTGTTCTGAAAGCTGTTGATAAGTATTCATAAACAAACATGCAAATAAGTGGTTCATAGCAGTTTACATAAACCCAAGTTGTCAGCTTAGGATATTCCGGCAGTGAATCAGAGGTTGCCATGTGTACTGTTACACAGAAGGAGATGCATAATCATTGTGGCCCCATGGATTAATAATTTTTAAGCTATTGTTACAATAGGTCAAAGTACACATTTATCTGTGAATACACTGAATGTTTTAGGAAAAAGTATCTTCGCTTCCATTTGCCTGTGTCAATGCTGCCGCATGCAATTTTAAAGCATCCTTGAGCAATTATGTGCTCAGTTACTCTTAGTGCATTTGCTGTGCAGTTTCTGGGCATTTTGCAGGAAATGTCAGACTCATTTTTGTGAGAGGTGATTGGAAGAAGATGTCAATTTTAGTTTTTTGCACATATGCTGCTGAGAAAGCTGAGAAAAACTTCATGGTATCTAATAAATAGTGGAAATGTTATGTGAATTCAGAATTGTTCCTGTAGCTTTGTTTTTGACTGGTGTTATGTTACAGCACAGGAATATTGAATTTTGGTAGAAAAATAGTTAAGTTCCTTGGAGCATAAGCACGTCTATAGCTCAGATCCCTCTAAACTGTATGACTCAGATTATTATGACAAAAGTATTCTTTAGCCTTTGTGTCCAGCTATATCTTGTTCTCATAAGAAGCAGTTAATTTTTTCAGTTAATTTTTTAAGACATTGCAGCATGGAGTTTTGGACATTTTTCAGTGTTTTAGATGAGAACAATTAATAATTCTAAAAACAGATTTTTCTTTGGTAATAAATGTCTTTTCCTGTTACTGCAAATGTATGATACTAATTGCTTGCCATGATCAAAAAGAGTAACATACAAACCTCTGCGTGTGTTACACTGCAAGTGTCGCGTGCACCATTCTTCCATGCGACTGTGGTCAGACCACATAATATTGTACATTTTTTCTCTTGGAGTGGTTTGGAGATGTTCAGACACAGAAACACAATCTTTTGTGCCTGTGTGTCTCTAAAGTAGAAGATATCACTACTGCTACTTTTCTTACACCATAGAGGCAGAAGACAGTGTTCTCTGATAACAGAAATAAATAGGAAAAAAAAATACAATTTAAAATTTTCTCTACTATTAAATGGTCAGTCAAGGAAACTTTGCACAGATTTAGCTTTTCTATGCCTGTGTATTTCACTATCTTCATCTGTTTGCTTATTTGTTTTTATTTTGATTCATTTATTTCTCAGATTCATTGTTGTACATATACATTTTCCTTCCTTGGCAACACTGCTTTCCATTGGTGAGTAAAACAAACTGATCATTTTTGGCTTAGCAGAAATGAAATTCCTAAATATGCCCAGTGCACCAAAATATAGTAAAGTACAAGAAGCATATAAAACACAAAGAAATGTTAATGTTTTTATTTAGAATCTGCTGATTCTGCTGTTTTTTTTTTTTTTTCACAAGGCTTTCATATGGAAGTGTGTGGGTTTCAGTATATCATGGCCTTAGATTGATAGATTTTCCACTAGATTTATTTTCCTCCAACAGGAAGGAAATTCTAGAGAAGAATTCCTACACAGTTGCTTGATGATAGATTTTACTCCATCAGAAGGTATTTTCCTGTTACTCACCAATTCTTCACATTCCTCCAGTCTCTTCACCTGCTATCAAAGCATTAAAAAGCCCTAAAAAGTGGTATATGGAAAATCAGTGCCAAATAGTTGAGGCGGTTATAAATCACCTTCAGTCTAACCTATAAAGCAATAAAATGAATCTTTAAGTCAGTGAAAGTCTGGCCTTGCTACTCCTCACCCTGAAGACTTATATCCCAGGGTGTGCACCAGAAACTCAACCTCATCCCCTTCCTCCAAGCACGTTAGTTTTTGAGTCCTTTCACTTTCTTTTTTGCACACACTTCTATTTTCCCAGGACAATGATTTTTCAAACAAAAATAAATATACAGAATGGGAATCATAGAATCATAGAATCCTTTAAGGTTGGAAGGGACCTCTAGAGGTCATCTAGTCCAACGCCCCTGCACACACAGGAGCGCCTAGAGCTCGTGGCACAGGATTGGGTCCAAGCGGGTTTGGAAGATCTCCAGAGGAAGAGATTATGAAGAAAGGTAAAATTTCAGCTGGCAAATTGTATTTTATATAAGATAGATGTGGGAAAATGCATCCCACTGTGCAGGCAGTTATAAGGGTTGATTACACCTTTACTTGTGTGCTTTCACAACTTTTACATACATAGAGATCAAGCCATTCCTCAGGTAGTTTATTACACGTTAATAACTTGCATTTTGTATCAAGTTATATGAATTAACATTGATACTAATTTAAGAGAGAAAGTTACTATTCCGATGTACCTGCACCCAGTGGTGGAAGCTGTGGTAGTCACTTCAGAAGTATCAGGACTGCGGTAGTCACATTTTCACGCCTCCTTGTTGTTTTAGCTACCTGTCAATGCTTCCTCAGGGAGCCTTTAGAGGAGAAGGGAGAAATGAGATTTCTTTCTCAGACAACTTTTGTAGAGCTATTACTCCAGCCCAGGATTTGCTCCGTCTGTGTTTAAGCTCCTGCTTCACATGCCAGAGATCTTAAAAATGAAACATAGTAATTCTGTTGCCTAGAAAGTTAGAAGAGACCTAAACAGAATAATTGGTTATTGTAGAACTATTTGAAGTGCTTGCTTTCTCTGTTACTGTCTTTCCAACTCCAGGTTTTATTGTCCTTGAAGGGTTAATGATGAGGCAGTACACAACAATACCTCATATGTATCTTATATTTTGCTACACTGGTATTTTTTAGAAGAAGTACCAATACATTGAGGTAACATATACAGACAATGTCAGCACACCAGAAGTTTTATTAGAGAGTACTCTTGAAGTATTTCAACTAACTAATAAAATATATCTTATTGCAAAAGAGGAAAACTCATGTATAAAAATAGTCTGTAGCCAGTAGTGTGATTGGTTTAAAATGTATATTATGAGTAGTGACGGTAAGATTTTCTGAGATGTATAATGGCAGTCGTGAGTTTAAATAAAAATCTAGTGTTGCACAAATGAAATACAACTGAAAGTAGCTTCCCCTTCTGCCGTTTGTTGTCTACCTAGAAGCAATTTATGTTCCTGACACAGGATAAGTTTTAACATTTTTTAGTTATATGCTTCTTGCCAAAGTTATATGCTCCTTGTTTCTTTGTGGATTGCCCAACCTGTAACTGTAGTTTCTGTGCGTTCTTGATGTGTGTACTTCTGCATGCAATCTTATTGCAGCACAAGACTTCAATCTTAGTGTTACATGTATCGATTAATTAACCCTTTTGCACAGAAGGATATTACACTGGGAAGTTCAGGAAGGATTGAACTGCTAGAGTGGTGATGAAAATTTTGAATGCAACAAAGCTGATTGCAAAAGCCATCTCTATACTGCTGCGAGGTGCTGGACACCCTACTTTCGAATGCTGCTATGTGCTATATATAAAAGGCCTTGCCAAAAGAAGCAGCTTTTAACACATGATGGTGAGAAATGTTCTTTTTCTTTCTCTGTTTTATTCTCTTTAAGGAAGAAGATAAAGGAAAGGTGTGATGGAGCCAGCAAGGGCATTGGTGCCTAACCCTGTGAATTTCAGAAAAGCTGGGCTTGCGTTGCATGGCAGGCAGTGACCTCATGAGGTTGTCACTTGTTCCATAAACCAGCTTGCTGCTTAGGATTCAGCTTGCTGTTTTCTCTGCTTCCTTTTACCTGTCCTATGTTGCTTCAGCAGCTTTCTGCAAATGTTAATGATCTCCATCCATGCATTACTCTGCTGAAAAGAAAATTAACAGTGAAGCTTTGACATTAGCAATTAAGGATTTAAACTTTTGCATGGACTATTTTATTTAAGTTTCCCTTCCCAAATCTCTCATAAACACATGTCTTTCTACAATCTTATACAAAATAATGATTATAGGGTAACATAAAAAAGAGAGAGAAACACTTGCCCATATTGGGAAAAATGCTCAAGTATCTTCTCAGTTAAAAGCCATTAATTGTAGCTGGCCATGAGATGCCTGGAATTAAATCATAGAATCATAGAATGCTTAAGCTTGGAAGGGACCTCTGGAGGTCATCTAGTCCAACCCCCCCTGCACACGCAGGGTCACCTAGAGTACGTGGCACAGGACTGCGTCCAAGCGGGTTTGGAAGATCTCCAGAGAAGGAGACTCCACAACCTCTCTGGGCAGCCTGTTCCAGTGCTCTGTCACCCTCACTGTTAAGAAATTTTCCTTTAAGTTCCTGTGGAACTTTTGGTGCTTCAGTTTGTGGCCGTTTCTTTTAGTTCTGTCCGTGGCCACCAGTGAAAAGAGGCCAGCACCATCCTCCTCACTGCCTCCCTTGAGGTACTTATAGACACTGATCAGGTCCCCTCTCAGCCTTCTCTTCTCCAGGCTGAACAGGCCCAGCTCCCTCAGCCTCTCCTCATAGGGCAGATGTTCCAGGCCCCTGATCATCCTTGTAGCCCTGCGCTGGACCCTCTCCAGCAGCTCCACATCCCTCTTGTACTGTGGAGCCAAGAACTGGACACAATACTCCAGATGCGGCCTCACCAGGGCTGAGCAGAGGGGCAGGATCACCTCCCTCGACCTGCTGGAGATGCTCTTCTTAATGCAGCCCAGGATCCCATTGGCCTTCTTGGCCACGAGGGCACACTGCTGCCTCATGATCAACTTGTCATCCACCATGACACCCAGGTCTTTCTCCGCAGAGCTGCTCTCCACAAGCTCGGTCCCCAGCCTGTACTGGTGTCTGGGGTTATTCCTCCCCAGGTGCAGAACCCTGCACTTGGCCTCTTGCTGAGGGAGCACTCTGTGCCTTCATCCAGGTCATTGATGAATAAATTGAACAGGACTGGTCCGAGGACTGACTGCTGCAGGACACCTCTAGCTACAGGCCTTCAACTAGACACTGCACCATTGATCACTGCCCTTTGAGCTCTGCCATCCAGTCACTTCCTAATCCGCCTCACTGTCCACTCATCTATCCCACGCTTCCAGAGCTGCCCAGGGGGATTTTGCCAGGGATGGTGTCAAAAGCCTTGGTGAAGTTGAGAGAGACGATATCCACTGCTCTCCCCTCATCTATCCAGCTGGTCATTCCATCATAGAAGGCTATCAGGTTAGTCAAGCAGCATTTCCCCTTGGTGAATCCATGCTGACTACTCTTGAGCACCTTCTTGTCCTCCATGTGCCTGGAGACAACGGCCAGTATGAGCCGTTGCATCACTTTTCTGGGGACAGAGGTGAGGCTCACTGGCCTGTAGTTGCCTGGGTCCTCCTTCTTGCCTTTTTTGAAGGCAAGTGACATTGGCTTTCTTCCAGTCCTCCAGCACCGCCCTCATTCTCCAGGATCTTTCAAAGATGATGGAGAGCGGCTTAGCTATGGCGTCTGCCAGCTCACACAGCACTCTGGGGTGCAGCCCATCAGGGTCCGTGGATTTGTGGGTATCGAGGTTCCTTAGGTACTCTCTGACCCAGTCTTCCTCTACCCAGGGCAAGTCTTCCTCTCTCCCGGCTCCTTCTCTTGTCCCTAGGGCGTGTTACTCTAAAGAGCTGCCCCTGGTAAACACCGAAGCAAAGAAGGCATTCAGCAACTCTGCTTTTTCTGTGTTATTCGTAACCAGGGTGCCCACCTTGTTTACCAGCGGACTCACATTTTCCCTGATCTT
>NW_010585344.1:0-75548 GCF_000705375.1 Tinamus guttatus
AAGGTGTTTGACAAGCTGAAATTCCCCGCCCGGGTATATTCCACGTGTATGTTCAGTCTGCCCCGGCCCATGATCCCAGCGCCGCTGAATGCCTAGGCCCTCCTCACCGTTCCCTTGGCACGGAGATCCCTGCGGGGAAGCACCCGGGGAGCCGCGGCGGTGGCTGCTAGCAGAGCTGCCCAAGGCGCTCGCCCGCCTGCCGACACTGCTGATGCTGCCCCAAGTCCCGCACGGCTGCGTGCAGAGCAAGTCACAGTTAGGTGGTTTTGAACCAGCTCGGCTGTGCCCACGCAGGAGCGAGTGCCATGTCAGTGCCTCCCAAATAAGCCTATATTGTGTAATTGAAAGAGAGGGGGAGGAAAAGTGAAAGAAAGAGCAACGTATGCGTAGAGATGCCAGCGAGGCACGGTGGTGCTGTCGTGTGCTGACACAATATCTGTGTTGCTTTTAGGCAGGCAGAATACAGTACAAGCGCGTGTGTGCTCTGAACATCAAAAGTCTTGACTGACTCTCTAATCAAAACTCAACAACTTTACAACAGGGGCTCATGCATGCATTTTCCATGGTTAGTTAATGGAAATGATTTTGATTCATGGGAAATAAAAGGCTGCATTTATTCAGCTCCAGCCTCTCAGCTCAGGGGAAGGAGAATGAAGCATGTGCAAGGGATCGCGGCTGCGCTGGGCTTTCCAGCCGCACCTGAGCACTGCTGCCTTGCCACTGCACTGCCTTGCTGCTTTGGATCACGCGCTTCTCCTCCGCTCGCCCAAGCGATGGACTTAGCACGTCGTCATTATGGGAACGGGAGCTTTCTGCATTAGGCAGTTGGCTCTTCGCTGCCTGCTGGAGTGGAGAAAGTGCTCGCCGAGGTGATTAAATGCTTCCCCGCCTGCTGGAAAGTGCTCTTGTGCACTGCGATAAGCACGGCCAATGCAGCAGAAGTCCTGCTGGGCCCAATTCTGCTGGGGTGAGACTAGCACGGGGCTGGAAGCAATTAACCACTCACATAAGAACACGATGCAAGGCAATATTATTACGCTAATAGCTCCACAAGCTGCTATCTCTGTGCAGAACATGCGCTTCTCTTTTCCACAACAGGTTGCTTAGAGCTGATTCGGGCTCATTAAATAAGCTCCGAAGCTGAAGAGGACAAAAACCCATTTGAGCTGTGCCTCTGTGTCTGCAGGCAGAACTGAATTCTTCTGTCTTTCCAAGAAAGTGCACAGGCACTTCCAGAAAGAGGAGAGCAGATGCCACCCTCATGCAGCACTTTCTGCTGTCAGCAACTGCTCAACACTGTTAAATCTGCAGGGCAAAGACAACTTGCCAGGGTGGATGCTGCTGTGGTGCCCATGAGGAAGAGGAGCTCAGAGCATCCCATCACCTAATCCAGACTACCAGCTGCACCAAACAGTGTTCAAGGGGCTTGTGGGGAGAGAAGGGAGAAGGCTGCTTCATTAATCGCTGATTTCCTCACATTTTTTTCATCGGGACTATGGAAAGGATTAGTACAGGATGTTTATTGAGCTCTGAGTCAACTTTTAACACATTTTGGTATTTCTCGGAAATGCCAAAAGAGGTGAAAAGGTACAGGTTTGGCCTATATTTTAAAAGTTTTTTTTTTTTTTTTTTTTTTTTAAAAAAAAGATGTTTTGCCTGGCCTGACATCACTCTTAGGCAATCCATTAGCACGAGCAAGCTCATAAAGGGGTGCAAGTCAGTAAGGACTGAAATGATTGAAAAGACAACGGCAGAACTATTGACAACCAGCGTAGGCAGCAAAAAAAATAAATCTTGTGAAAAAAAAGGTGGATATTACATTATATCCTCGCTCTGATCCTAAGCTCAGCATACTTAAATTTACCCAAGAAATGATTGATCGCAGTGCACTGGTACCTCCTGGCTCCTCACAGGGCAAAAGGCTGCACGTCTGGAGGGTCTTGGATTTCCATCAGCCCAAACACGTTGGAGGGTACAAGACTTTGTGGGTGGCTTATTCCTCAGGATCCACAGCTCATTGCCTACCAGGCAGCTGGCTGGCTGCCAGAGCTGGCTTTAAAACCTCTCACACAGGCAAAACTGAGTTTTGCTGCTCAGAGGATGTGGATCCAGCGAGAGCCTCCAAGGTCTAGGCTGAATTTCATAGCAAGGGGAGGGAGAAGGATGCTTCACAGACGCCCTTGGTAGCTGCTAGCACCATTGCATACGCAGTGCTTTCATATAGCACTGCATGGCGTAGCAAAGTAAGTAGCAAGGGAGCAACTGCCCATGATCCACGTGCTGACCTTGGGCTCCCTTTGCTGGGCCAAGAGCCCTGTGGCGATGGAATAGCCTCCCCTGGCTGCTCGCACAGAGCCAGGGGCTCCTGGGCAGCAGGGGGTTCATGTGGGAGAAACAGCAGTAAGGCAGCGTCACCTGCTTGCTGCCTCTGGACTTACCAAAATTCTTGTCCTTGCAGGAAATGTTCAGTTCAGAATGAAGAAAAACTAATCTTTTCTTTTTTTTCTGGGGGGGGGCCCTTTTTTTTTTTTCCCTCTCTCTTTCTCTCTACCCGATAGGAAGAAGTTCACCAACAGCTGAAGACCTTAAATGCAACGTTTAAGAAAGGTATGCAATTGCTTAACCCAGAAGGATACTGCTGATGCAGGTACTGCTGAGTGCTGTCTGTTTTCTTAAGTTGCACAGAGAAACAGATTAATTATCATTACCTTTTAAGGGTTTTATTTTTCAAGATTTTAAGATGATCTTAAAACCTATGCACCTGTTTTCAAATTTTCCAAAATATAGCACGTACATTGCAGAGCCTGTAAACAAACTTTGTGTTTCACCATGAGGGGCAGAGGGAGCTAGGAGGTGTTGCTCAACAAAATACCGCGGCGCAAAGGCCTGCCTTTGCCTTCAGTCAGCAGCTGAAATCCCTACCAGCCTGCCATGTGATAGCATTGCTTTTTCCAGCTCTTGCTTACCCAGCCTCTGGGAGTTCTTGGCTTGGCACTGGAGACCTCACACACCTCAGTGGGAATTGCACACAGGTGGTTTTCACGGGGCTGTTCCACATAGAAATTGCTTGCATGGGTCACCTTTTTAATAGGTTTCCCTTCCAGTAAAAGATTGATTGCTCAAGAAGACTGGGAATTAGGGGTTTTTCCTGCTGCAAACTCCTGTGCTGGAATTCTTTTAAATCCCACTGAAGCGGCAGGTATCACGGAAGCTGGACTCTATCCAGCCACAGGCAAAAATCCTTGCAACTTCAATTAAAATGGATTGCAAGACATTTGCAGGGAACCCTTAATACATTGGCCTGAGGAGTACCTTTTCAGACCTGTTACACTGGGCTCTGAACATAGCCAGGATTTGAGAAGGAAAACTGATTAAGGAGTTATTAAAATAATTGTTTTTCTTCTGAGAGGACATTTTCAGTAACACTTCTAACAGATGCCTGAGGCACTTGACAGCCAGTGTTTTTTATTAAGACAAGTAGCAACATGAAGGAGTCAGCAGCTTCATGAGCAGTCAAACTTACGAAGTCTGATTACCGATGGCTCTTTCCTGCGTTGATTTTCAGGTGTATAATAACATCACTGAGCATACATTAGGCTCTCATCAATGTAATTAATTTGGCTGGTTCTGTTATGCTTGGCCATCTTTCTTTTGTTTTTTTTTGAGACACCTGGAGGGACTAGGTGTTTTTGAGGCATTTAGCCTCTTTCCCAAGTTTGCTTGGAATTAGCTCACGTACCCAGAAGTCGCTGGGGAGGGAATGACAGCCAACAAAGAGCACAGTCATATGAATTTTATCATCCTTGGAATCCAATGTCTATAGCATGAGCTGTTTTTCCTCTAAGACACTTTATACGGCTGCCAAGCTTATTGCAAAAAGATTGAGTGATGTAACTTGGCAACCCAGCACCAGTGACAAATGTCACATCCTATAGAGAAGAAATGCAGCAGAAGTGACTCATCTTTACATCCAGAGTGTGACTTAATTTTGGCTAGTGTTGAGTCTGAAGGCCAGATCTCTCTCTCCCATTCCACATGAGATCCTAACCACTGGACCACCAGTTTTCACCCCCTGAGTGCAAGGTGGAACAGCTCATACTGGAGGAAAATAGAGAAACCTGAATTAGAAAGTACTTCCTCCTATAGTTTGGGATGCAATGTCAAATTTCCCCACATAGCAAAGAAATTTGGTTGTCACCCCACACACGACACAGTTAATCACTCAGATATCCTGGAAAAGCCAAAGAGGAATGTAAAAAAAACATAATCCTTCCTTCACCCCAAGCAAGATGATTCAAGTCAGTCTTGCAGATATGTTTAGAGGCAACTAGTGATGGAGTCTCCTTGACCCTTTCCAAACAAGACGTGGGAGACAACGGACTTGCTGGACAGCAGACCTAAGATTTCCTTCTGAGGTCCAGTCTGGCAGACCTCTTGTGAAAACGAACAGCGATAAACCACCACCACAGGGGAGATGATCACAGCCTGTGAATTATGAGCTAAGGTAGATCCGTGCTTGCCCTGGGCCAGATTTGGGTGATTCTACCCAGAAACAAGAGCCAAAGGATTTTGCAAGGGGAGAAGAAACATGATAAACAAGGTCTTAGGCACCTCTAGAATGAAGCAAGGTGAGGTGGAGAGTAAGCCAACCTTGGGAAAGCAGAAGGCATTAAGCACTTCAGTTTACGTAGCTCTTTGCCTATGCACAGTTGGAGAAGAGGCCTCTCACACATTCCCTTTCATTAAACAGACTTCTTAGCCTTCAGATGGCTTCAGGTGACACTCCCTGGCAATGGAGAGGGATTTAAAGCACAAGCAAATTAGTTTGCTAATTTACTGCGAACCATGGACTTTACAGGCAGCATAAGCATTCCGTGGGCCTTTCTGAACACTAGAATTTCAAAAGCAATATAACCTGTTAATGTTTAATGCCAAAAATAATGATAAATATTATGAGGCTTATCTCCACTCATTCTGTTGTTTCTGTAAATAAGTTGTTATCCACACACACACGCCCCCGCACACTTTGACATTATTTACGTATTACTGGTAGTTACTGGTTTACCTTCTACTAAATGAAGAGTTAGAAAATAACCATTTATTTTATTGCTAATAAATTGAAGAACAGCTTGTTCTTTTTCGTTTTGTTTGTTTATTTGTTTTTCTGGTTTGTTTGTTTTAAATCATGTTTACTCTTGACTTTAAGATGATTCATGAACTTTTAAAATCAGATACATACATCTTTTTAACTCAGAATAATTCTGCATTTTCTGAAGGACTGTGCTACCTTGTATATCATCTGTAACTTGCCCTGTTTGAGTGTTTTGCTTTTGGATTTTCTTGGCATAAAAAACTTCAGAGCTTGGTCTGTACCTCTCATTCACAAGAATACTTGTGCTCCAGACCCTGAAATTATTCACAAAAACAAAATCTGAACATTTTTTTCTGATTTTCTTTTGTAGGAGGAGACTTCCATTATCCATGTCATTTTCTTATGCTCCTGCATCTTCATTTGTCAGCTTCTGTTTGTTAAAAACGAAAAGCATGAAACCGAACTAATTTTTCCCCAGTCCCAAATTTTTAAAAGGGACCTCTAGGAGAAAGATTCTCAGAAAATATAAATTTATAGCTCTATTGGGGATCAGGGATCTAATTTATAAAGCTATAAATATTTTACTTAAAACTTTTCAGACAAAACAGAGCATCTTGCTTACATGGGAATCATTTTTCATCACTCCTTACCTCAGAAAACCTGGGTCTCCCACATTTCGAGTTCGGCACCAACAATATAAATTGTTTCATGACCTCGACCCGTCCCAGGAGGCTTTGAATGTACACGGGGAACCTCCCTGACAAGAGACACCAAGCTGCGCAGTCATTACAAGACCTGCTCCAAAGATTTGATCTAATTCCCATAAAGCCTGGGGAAGGATGCCCAGAAGATTCAGAGATGGAGCTAGGCTGGTTTACGTGAGCTGATGACCTGCAGATATAATTAACTTGCATGGTGCTCTGCCTAAAAGTCAGCTTTTACTCAGAAGAAAACATAAAGGAGCCAGGAAAGCAGGACAGCAGGCGGCCTTCCAGGAGAACCAGCTACTATAGGACAGCTTAAAGAGGACAGATATGTTCCCAACTGCTGATGAAGTCTGCATTAGAGCACTTGGGAGCTAGGCTAGCCAAATGCTGAAGCCCCTGGAGGACACAGATGTTCCTAAGCACCTGGAGATGGACAGTCCTGAGCTATGTAAAAGCAGGAAAAGAAGGAATCATTGGACCTGGCTTTGATCCCTGGAAAGATCCTGGCATCCACAATCATTTCAAGTACTTGAAGATTATTAAAATTCCCCCCAAAAACTCAATATGGCTTTATCAAATAATATTTTTTCTTGTCAGGCCAACCAGCTCTGATGCCACAGACACAGCAGATGAGCAGCACAGAGGACAAACGAGAGCGCACTTACACAGGGCGAGGGTGGCGCAGAGCTGGCAGGGCCTGCCGGGATTTGGAGAGCAGTATCAAGAGTCAAAATAGCCTTTGCGGATCAGAGACCTGACACGACGGGTTTCGGCAGGGGCCGTGGAAGGAAGCGCTGATGGGGTGGCATCCACCCAACGCGAGGAGCGAGCGCTACGCGGGCGGCTGCAGGCACCACAGCGGAGGAGCCGGCGGCGCGGCCCGTTCGGCCTGCCGCTGGCCGGTCTCGTTAATCCCGGCAGCGTGATTGGGAAGATAGCTATGCAGTGACACAGTTACAGCCGAGAGCGTGAGGCTCAGAGCCACCATGCCAAACTACTGAGGGATTGCTAACCGGCAGACATTGTCCGAGCAGCAAAAAGCTGTTTCTCCCCGGACAAAGCCTGGGACGCAGCCCTGGAGAGCTCGTTGTCTTAAGGCTGGGTTCTAATCCTTGCTAATGCTGACTAATATTTACTCTGATAAACAACCTAATTGAAATCACAGGGACTTCGAAGTACTGTTTAACATGAATCGTTTGCAGCATGTAGCCTGAGGTAAGGAGCTAGCTGTCTAAATACAGGTTTAAATTACATAAGACATCATGGTGTTGTTTTTTTTCTATGCGTGACGTAACAAGTGAGGTCACATCTACAGCTCCAACCCTTATTCTGGCCAAGTGTCATCTACCTTGGACATGCTTTTCCAGAGTTTGAGGAGCTATGAAAAAAAATTAACTGTCCCCATCTTACCCAGGCTTTTGTGGTTTGTCAGTAAGACAAGCTCCCCACCCTCTGCAGGGCATTGATTATTTTATATGACTACAAATATATATTTATATATTTGTTTTAAGTATAACTCAGCATAAAAACAATAGAGTAGATACTAGATGCTTTAATTTCCACACATTTTTTTCCTGAATCTTGTAGGACCTCCAGTTTTGCTATGGTACACTCTCAAACTTTGCTATAGTACAATAAGGGCTCCCAGAACTTCTTGTTTCAACAACAATCTCATCACTTAGCCTAAAGCTGATTTTCATGTGTCCCCCATGCGTCCCAAGGCATGCAGTTGATTCACTCTGCATCCACACACCCTTGCCACTTGGTACATGACTTACATTCCTCCCACATTAGTCACAGAGCGTGTCTGCTTCTTCCATCGCGCAGGCAATTACGGTGCTCCGGGTGATCTCCTGTGATTCATGAGTTGCCCCGTCTCCTGGTGCTGCTGGATGACTGCACTTTATCCTGCCTTCCAGGTGATCTCAGGGGACACTGAGAGCTCCCAGGAGCTCCCAGGAGTGACTCCTAGGATGGACCAAGAGGATGACAGGGCTCCCGACAAGGGAAATATACTCAGAAAAATGGTTGGGCAGGTGACTGCATTAAAGCTGACTAAGGTCCTGCTGTCCCAAGGGTGCCAGTTGCTGAGTCCACCTCTGTTTCATGCTGCAGCTAGTAGGACTGACTGCATGGTTCGCTGTGTGCCTTTGGGTTTGGGGCATCACACACCTCTTTTGGATGCATCGCCTGACCAGCAACACTCACTCCTAAACTAAGTTAATACCCACTAGAGCCAGGGTGCAGCTCACCTCTTAAATGGTTAAATCTAACCAGTTAAATCTAGTGTGGGTGTGAGTTACCCACACTAAGCAAGTGCTGTTAGGTGCAATATAGCCTTCAAGCTCCCCAAGCATCCTCAGCCAACCAAGGTGTCAGTCCTATGTTCTTTCCTTTAACCCTTTCTTCTGTGGTATTTCACTGCTGACAGGCATTCCTCCCGCCAGCCTAGCACAATATCCTTTTAGAAAAACAGGTTAGAAAAGGCACACAGCATGGTCTCCATTTATTTTGGAGAACTTCAATGTATAGATTATCTATCCAATCCAGAGGGGTCTCTGCATGCTGTGTACGAGGCCCTGTGATCCACACCGCCCTCAGCAAATCCCACTTTCTTCAGCGTGAGAACAAATAGCAATTGCTGGCAGTTGTTTGAGGCACAATGGCGATTCTGTAGTGCAAAAACAAATGATGAAAGGGGCACTGTTAGAAAACGAACCCTTCAAACTAGGGAAGGCGCTATTTTCCTGTTTTTTTAAGCTTTGAATTTCATTTGCTTTTGCCAAGAGGAGGCTCTGGCAGGTCTAAAGCAGGGTGAGCTGCCTGGTGCGAGGAAGCAGTACAGCAGCGTGCTAGGCAGGCTTGCAGAGACGGGTTCTCCAAAGTATGTGACAGGCACCCAGAGGTGCCAAGTGCAGCTTAGATTTCAGAAAGAGTTGGAGACCTTCAGGAGATTCCAACTTTTCTAGGGCTTCCTAGTACTTTCTCCAAATCACTTTAAATGAAAACATCTTCAGAAAGATTACATTAAGTCATTCCACTTACCAAAACTGACATATTTAATAGAGAATCAGCTGCAGCCTGATTTAAAATATGGGTTTAAACTTTAGGAAAATTCTTAGAGAAATGGAATGCCTCAACAAAATTACTTTTATTAGAAAAGACCTTTTCACTAAAAATATCAGCCATTTGCGATGTCAAGTAATTGTTCCAAACTCAGTACTCCAAAATCTAATTATTTTTCAGCAGTATTTTCAAAAAGGCTTGAAAATCTGTAATATCTTGTTAATGCTAAAGGAAACAGCTTAAGAGCCAGCTGAAGAAGGTTTACCTCACTGGCAGGTTTACTCTTTTGGCAGGGACAAGTGTTTAGCCCTCACATACTCTAATCTCTCGCTAAAGAACAGACGATCCTTGCAAATAAGATATGTGACACTCTCCATGCTGTGCTCTCTTCTAAGTGGCTTGTGGCTGCACTTAACACCTCCCGATACCTGTGACGGCATCGCAGCAGGCCACAGTCAGACCCATGGAGAAGTGTTTAACATCCAGGAGCAAATTATTCAGGAGAAATTGTTTTCTTTGCCTCTCATGCTTTGGACTGCCTCTTTGCCTTCCTCCTGGCATCCACTTTATACCTCTGGTCTTTCTAACTTTGAGTGAGGCCCGGCAGGAAAAAAAACACAGGAGAAGCTCAAAGGGGTGAAGGGAAGGGAATCATAAGCTGGCACAGGGGTTTCTCAGCATCCAGTGCCCACACAAGCACTGGGCCATAGGGGAATGACTTCACTTTTACCCTTCTTCACAATGCTCTTGGTAAGGCGCTGCCAGCCCACTGGTGCTGGTTTTTTTTTCTTTTTTTCTTTTTTTCTTATTTCTCTCTGAGAAATGTTTTCCCCAAATATGTTTCAACTGCAAGAAGAAAATGAGAAATCAAGGCAATTGCAGAGAAATCTTAATATAAATGTAATACTTTGAAAAGAAAATTTCACCATGAGAATGGCCAAAGTCCTTCACCAGGGGGGCTGGGGAACCTCCATCCTTAAAGATATTTAAAGCTTGACCAGGCCCCTGTGCAGCCTCATGTAACTCAGGAGTCCGTTGTACTTTAACCAGCACATTAGACTAGATGGTGTCCTGAGGTCCCTTACAGCCAAACTAGTCTATCACTCCATAGGTGCTGATGGCTGTGGACTTGCTACAATGACAAGCAGGAGCTGGGGACAGCACAGCTATGAGAATGAGAGGAGGGAAACAGATGGGTGAGCAGCATAGGATGGGTATCTTAATTTCTGTCCTTGGTGACTCTGTTGAACTGCAAAACAAGTGCCAGAGTGAAAGGGAAAAACAGTTAATCTCCTGTCAACTGAGGAGGCTGAACTACGGCTGAAAGGAAACAGCTGCTGCCAAGAGTCATGCTGCTCTCACACTAGATGCGCCCACTGCAGAAACGCCAGAAACGTCTTTCCTGAAGGTGAGTTAGGAACAGATCCCATGCGCGCAAAGAACGAGTGGACTTCAGGTCATTGCGTCTGCACAGAGGACGTGTCATAGCTCCTTAATCTGGAGAGGCCCAAACCCACCCGCCCTTCCTTGTGGGACACCACACGTGGAACATCAAGGTGTCTGGTCTCATCCTTCTTCTCCATTAAAACAAACAAAATGCATGACGCAAAACAAAACACAAAACCCCTACAAATGCTGCTGAGGCAAGGAGTCAAGACGGGCCAGCAGGGAGAGTCCCTAGCCAGAGGAGAGGTCTCATTTCTGCTGAAAGGGGACAGGGCAACCTTCAACAGCATCATGCACCTTCACTCCATTGATGTTGTGGCAGACTGGATTTGTTCTAAGAAGGGGGAAAAAAAAATCCAAGAGAGACTTTTTTGCCACATTGAGAGAGGTTCATGACTTCAGAACATTAGAAGAAATGAAAACCCAGGAGAACTACCCCTTGTGAAAGTGGAATTCGTTTTATTAGTGCAGAGAGTAGGCTTTAATTACAACATATTAAGACAATAAAATATTTCCTCAGTAAAAAGCTTGTATTTTTTTCTCCTGTGATTAATATGCAGAGGGACATGTATGCCTAAAGCCTTAAGAACTATAGTAAGTTTTAACGTCAGTCAACTACTTTGTAAAAATAACAATATTACTGACAACCCAAATCTTTTCCATTAGTTCTTTTAAAGACCAAAGACAAATACTTTGTGATATACTGCATCCACACAGAAAGTGACAGTTGCTTTGGCTTTGGAAGAGCAGCCCTTTCTCCATTTGAAAGCACAATCCAGAAAATGAGAAGAAACAAATAGGATTCCATCTCTCTGAGTAAGAAAGATATACTATCCCTCAGAATATCAGTTACTTACATCACATGAAAACAGCACAAATACTGAAAGGTTCTGCTCAACACAAGGCAGAACAACCTGCCCTTCCTAACTTGTAATTATATTTGCTAACATCTATATTATATCAGTTTAATATAGAATTGCACTAACAGAATAGTCCAGAGAAGAGCACACATGTTACAGTACGTCTCTCTAGCCAGGTTGATTATTCCATAGTTATGTTGTTCTGCACTTTCATACTCACATCACAGTTTGGGGACAGAGATATTTTTTTCTAGCATCACTTTTGGAAGTAGAAATTCCAAAACTTCAGGAAACCAAGAGAAAAGTAGTAAACTCCCACACCGCTTTGATGCTTTCTGAGTATGCAAAATGCATGCTTCATTTGTTAGAAGCTGCAGTCAAATTAGCATTTAATTACATTAACATTTAACGCTTAAAATGTCAAGAAAGGACTGAAAAAAAAATCAGAACTCTGAAGTGAGATAGATCAGAACCAAGCCAAATTTAAATGTCTGATTTGGATTCCCAAGGAAGAAGTTCTTCAAGCCACACTCACTCAGTGCATTATATCTGCAGTGCCCCAGCTGCCAGCCTTCTAAAGAAGTTACAGCTAAATCAAATTCAGCCACTAATTCCAGTTAGTCTTGTTCTCTGGAATGTTATTTGATAATGAAAATTGCACAGGGGTAAAACAGACCATGCTCTTCGGAGGTGTCAGGACTATCTGCCACACTCCTTTTACCCTGACACTTGTCAGAAAGGAGCTTTCATCCTTCGAGGGTAGTAGGTGCTCTCAGGGCTGATACATCAATTAATGCTGGGTCTGCTCGGCAAGGAAGGGCTCTAGAGAAGCTGTGTATGTTCAGCAGCTTGTTGCTTGAGCCACATAGCTCAAAACTTACATCTTCAGGAGATCTGTGGTCTGTCAGATTGAGAGGAGACCAGACATGATCAGTGCTTCCAGCTGAGAGAGTAAAGCTGTCTACTCATATATCTGTACAGTCCCTACTAACGGAAGAAGTCCTATGCTATCATTTTTTAATTGTGCAATTTCTCCAAGCATTTGCATACAGAAAAACTCCAGTTCTGACAAAGAAAAGGCCATACAGAGCCTTGCGAAAGGCTCCTTGTGTGGAAATTTCTTATTATCCCCTCAAATCTGAGTGGAGATCTTTACAAAGCACAGTCTGTACAGAACACAGTCTGCCAGACACCAAAATCAACACAGTCCTTAGAAAGGCCAGTAAAAGCCTGTGCCTACAAGTTGCCTGGTGGATTGCAGAGAACCTGAGATTTCACAGCAACGTGAAATTGCACAGAGAAAAAAAAATGCAAATTGATGGAAAAACTCACTATAGCAAGTTTTTCCTTATAGCATCTTTGCTACAGATGTAAGTGTCGTTAATCCCTTTTCACAACTGAAGAACTAGAGGATAAAATGAAACATCTGAAGTACTCCAGGCTTTCCCCTCATCCCCCTCCCCTCATCCATACGTGGAGACCCATTTATTTTGGGAAGAGTTGTCTTGACTCTACATTAAGCCTGCGTTGATCAAAGAAAGAATTTTCCTCACTCCTCATCCTCTCCTGCCAAGCTCCCCGATATTACAAAGCAATGCCTATAAATTGGAGTTTCTATATGGACATGTCCATTACTTTGATTCATTACCATACTGTAATGGCTTTTGTCATGGGCATGTATTGCATTTGAATCATGACTCGTGATTTTTTTATTTCTGTGCTATGAAGTCTTGGACACCTGGCTCTTAGATTAATATATTAACAAGATAAAACTATAAACTGTAAGGCTTCTTAGATAAAAAGCTTAGCTATGGACAGGCTTCCTGACATCCTTTTTATCTCCCACTATGTCAGGATATCATCTAAGTCTTCAGTGAAAACTCCTACTCAGTGCTTAATTCTTAACAGATAGTATAATATTCATTTTATTTTGGAGATTAATTTTAAATGAGGTGACATGTAACAGCATGGAGCCCAGGCACCGGATAATGGTCTCCTACTGTGTGATGAATGATAGAGTACAACCGAGTAACATGAGGCAATTTTAAAAAAAAAAAAAAAGGGGACACATCTCTGGAAGTTGGCAGTCTGCAGCTCCTTGACTAAGTAGCCAAGCAAGTGCCAGTATCTTCAGTTACAGTCATGTAATATGCTGCTCACACACAACCACACTGCAAAGCATGATAGGGAATAGCCCAAGCAAGCTTTTGGAGGAGTGTGGCCAGCAGGTCAAGGGAGGGGATCCTGCCCCTCCGCTCAGCCCTGGTGAGGCCGCACCTGCAGTATTGGGTGCAGATCTGGGCTCCGCAGTACAACAGGAACTTAGAAGTTCTAGAGAGGGTCCACCGTAGAGTGACAAAAGTAATTAAGGGAGTGGAGCATCTATCTTATGAGGAAAGACTGAGCAAGCTGGGCCTGTTTAGCCTGGAGAAGAGAAGATTGAGAGGGGATCTGATCAACCATGTACAAATAGCTGCGGTGAGAAGGTAAAGAGGATGGGGCCAAACTATGTGGCCAGTGACAGGACAAGGGGTAATGGGTACAAATTGAAACACAGGAAGTTCCATCTCCATGTGAGGAAGAACTTCTTTACTGTGAGGATGACAGAGTCCTGGAACAGGTTGCTCAGAGGGGTTGTGCAGCATCCTTCCTTGGAGCTACTCAAATGCCATCTGGACACAGTCCTGGGCAACGTGCCCTAGGTGACCCAGAAAAACTTAGATCTAATTCTAAGGCGGTGGTTAGGTTTTGCACAACACATGCTCCCAGCCACCTCATGCTGGGGGTCCTCGCAGCCATCACATGCTCCTTTCTCTGGAACCATTCAAGATGATGTAGTGCAACTGAATAAATTTGGAGAATCTATCTTGTATCAGGCATCACTTTTCATATAGCAAACCTTCCAAGCAGTTGCTTTTCTCACAGTATGTGCGTAGGCCCCTCACTTCTGCTGACTTAGCGGTCCTATATGCATGCCTTCCCTTCCCACCCCGCAAGAAGTCCTTTCTGGAAATTTCTATCTGCTTGGCTTTTAAGAGGCTGCGTGATGAGAACATAACCTGCTGTAGTACAGGAGCTGGAACCTGCACCATTGCACTTTATGGCACGCAATGCATCTAAGAGTTATTGGCACCGTCCTCTGAGGGAGAAGGCTGCCATGCTGCAGTCACAAATGGCAGTGAAGAACCTGGGAACACATGGATTAGGAGTCATGATGACAGAACAGGAAAAATATTACATATCCTCCTCAATAATACTGCAGAGTATGAAAGAAAAGAGGAAGGTCCGTTTCAAAAGTCGCATATGGGGTGCAGAGCTAAGATAGCCCTGGCTCCTAGTTTCCCGTCTTAGCTAAGGTGTCATATAGTCTAAACTGTGATAGAACTTAAGTTTTCTTACCAAGACCATAAAAATTAGTCATAACACAGAGTTCCAATTCATACTTCAAAGCTATTTTTGTTCCCTGGGAGCTGTTTTTTTCACAGGTTGCTCTAATTGAACCACAGGTATGACAAGCCTTATTACGATGTTATCTTCAGAGAGCTAGAGATAGTGACTTTGTTTCAGAGAGATGAAAGACAAGGTTTTACCGAGAAGCAAAGCATTAAAAAAAAAAAAAAAAGAACAGCAACAAAAAACATTACCTAAACTGGGGAATCCATGAGGCTACATTCTTCTTTCTGCTAAGCCAACATTAATCCCACAGAAGTCACTGCATTATAAAACTGAGACAGAGTTAAAGACAAAACTGTATCGATGGTACATGTTGGCAGTTTCCAAGAATCCCATTCTGGAAAGAAAGCATGAACAATGCATGGAGAAAAAGAGTTTCTGGTCTAAGTATTCACCCTTAGCATTCCTACCCAAGGCAGCCAGCTTCTGCATCCATCTTCCCCCTTCACAGTCTCACCTGCCTACCTGGCCATGTACAACCAGGTAACTTTAGAGCGCATGAGATATCAGAGAAAGCTGGGATATCGTCATCCCTATATCTTGCCATCAAAGGAGAACATGTACAAGATACACAGTCACTTGAACTGAGCCAAGAAATTACCAAAAAAAAAAAAAAAGAAGCTATCTGCATTTCTTCATTTGCAGAATTCTCTAACAGTAACTTTTTCTTTTCACCTGCCAGACAGATTGGCTGCTTGTATTGACCTCATAATGTAAAACAACTGCTCAGTCTCATTTTTACCAAAGGGGCAGCTCTAGCAGAGAGACTAAGAAAGAGCTCTGTGCTCATACAAGATTAGAAACTCTGATGCTCAGAGTAGTAAATTGCCTCTCAACAAAGCAGCACCTACATGAACACATGACACTCAAAACAAAGTGAAGTTTTTTACCTCCTATTAACTCCAGCTTCGTTTATATGTTTAAAAAAAAGGGGGGGGAGGGGAGGCACAAATTTGAAAACTTTTCCCAGCTTTGCTCCTAGAGGTTCTGCTCAAAAGCACCCAACAGCTGAGCCTTAAGGACCACTGCAATTAGCAATAGCCTATGCTGAGTTAGAAAACCTGGTGCTTACAAAGCCAACAAGTATCTTGCATCTCATGTCATTAGGAGATGTTTTCCAGTAGTGTTTAATGAGCTGGCACAAGGTTGGTTTTCAGTGGGAGTTCCTCATCTTGCTAAGATTGCTTGGCAAGCCTTTCTGAACACAGACTACTTCTTTGTCATCATTCCGACTGCATTTAGCCCTGACTAGGAATAGCAGAGGCTACTATAATATGAATAAGAAATAATCCCACTGTGTTGCTGACACCAGCAGGGCTCATTGCCCTGTGGTAAACAAGGTGATAATAATTCTCTCAGCCCTAATGGGGATCACCAAAATGTCACAGTTGGTAGCTGCCCTTTCGCTTCTGACAAGATAGCTAGGCCCTGGAAAGGAAATATATTACTGAGGTGTTCTCTGTTGACAGCACCTTACCACCTCCGTTAGGAGTCAAAACTACATATTCAGCATTTCCAAGTACATTTTAAAACAGTTTGGGTATTTAATAACAAGCCATGAAGTCAACTCTGATAGCATAAAATGTGATTTACTACAGGGCAGCTCCTGCTTTCAAAGACTGCCAACCCCAGGCAAATAATTTTTTTGTTCTCCATGATTAGCCATATTATTTTCGGTTATAAAATCTCTCTGTACTTATAAATAAACCCACTTTGTTTACCAATTATTTTAAGTATTTTCAGGAAAGGGAAGGAAGAAAACTCTGGGAACATTGGACTGCCTGTCTGCTCTCATTCGCTCACTAATTATTTCACTGTAATTCAATTGTTTCTCTTCTCCATTCAAGATAAGAAGATTGCAGCAGCAGTAATAGCTTAAGGAGTTCCTCTTCCCTTTCTCTTCATTTTTTGTTCCTATTCCTCCCTGCTTCCGCACCATTCCACCTCCTATTTATGATATACTCCTTTGAGGGAGATGCTTGCTGTGCATTGAATCAGAATTAAAAATACTCTCTTCTTCTTTTTCACGTTGTTTGTCTTTCTTTTTATCCAGATCATGCATGATGGGTGCATTGTGAAAGCAAAATCAGATGTGCCTTATGTGATTCAAGTTAATAAAATCCGCAAGTGTGTGACCTATTGCTGAAATCTAAGATACTTTAATACTCAAATCTGTGAATATTCAAGGCTGCATCAAAATAAATGCCTTGAAATACATACCGTCTTTCAGTGATCTTTACTATAGCAATAGAGGTAGGAGGCAACAATGTAAATCTTGTGTGCACAAGTATTCTTATCAGAGGCTGAATGGCACAAAATATCTGTTCATGTAAGCTTGGTGCTTCTGAAAGAGATAAGTTTCCTTTAGCTTGGGTTTTGTTACAAAATCTACATTGAGTGGGCAAGATGAGTAGATAATCTGGCCCAATAAGCCAAAAGTAACCTGCCAGCTTTGTGGCTTCACTGTGGCCAGAAGTACGAGCAGAGAGGCACCTCTGAGAGCAAAGGTGCAGACCTACCATTAGCACTTGAGTCTACTGCGATAGCTCAGACCTCTTCTTAGCATGGACCTGCAGGATCCACAGGCTGTGAAGATGGTCTCAGCAGCTGGCAGCAGCAGAACTTCATCAAAGAGAGCTCACAGAGAGAAATGCAACTCGGTGAATTGAAAACCCTTGGACTGAAGCTGTGGTTTTGCATTGGGATTGCTGAAATGGGTTGATATAGTGCTCATTTTAGACATAGTGGCCATGGCAGGATAGGATTTTCATGAGGCATATGTGTGCCAACAGTCACTCTTTGAATGTCTGGTCAAACTGGAGAAGCTCTCTGACTGTTGGCTGGAGAGTTTGCATCCTTACTGTGCAGGTTCTCCAGAAAATCCATGGTAAAGGTGCATTTCCTTGGCTGCCCATTGCAGCAGTTTCATCTGGAGTTTTGCCAGGGAGAATCCCTTCTGAAATATGAATCTCTGGCTATCTTTTGAATCCCTAAGTAGGAAAGGTATCATTTTTGACAGGAGGTCTTGTCCCAAAATGAGTGCAACAGGGTACTCTGCATCTCTGCAGAGCTCCTGAGTGTCACTCTGCTCTAAAATACCAAGGCCATACATGTCCTGAAACTAGCCCTGGGGAAGACAAATGAGACAAAAGGCTTTACTGTATCCACATCCTTCAGGCTCTTGCGCACTTCTTCTTGCCAAAGAGAAATGTCACTTCCCAAAGGAAGCTCATCATCATGGCACTATCTCTGAGATTTAAGGCCTGCTGAGATGAGGTACCTTCTTACTGCAAGTCCCATCTCCAAGACTTAGTTGACTTTTACAATGGGTTTCAGTGATGGATCCTACCCAGGTCTCCCAGGGAAAGCCTCCAATAATTTCAATGCTGCAGCTCTGTTACAAAAACATGATTCTTATCTGCAGCCTGGTGTTTTTCTGTCTTCTTGGCAGAGAGGGGTTAGGGAAAAGATTTCCTTTCCCCTTTCTCTCACTCCAGCTTCACTGACAAATTGAAAAATTGCTGCAGGTGTCTTAGTGTCACCCAGTTCATTTGGTGAGGTGGCTTTCTTTCACTGAGGTGGCTTGCTTTGGTTGCTAAAAAGTGGCTTCATTCCACTACTAGATTCACTCAGGTAATAGTCTGGGCATGAAGGAAGGCGGTAGGGAGAGGTTAAATACAACTTTACCTTTTTAAAAAGAAAATATATTCCAGCTTAAATGAGATTTAAAATGCAATTTCCTCAACCAGGATATGTTGGACCAAACAGCATGAGAATTACATTTTAGCTTAATTTAAAAGCTAAAATGATTAGTATTTTTAAAGATAAATTGATCGTTCCACTGCTTAACTCAGAGCTGCATTTCAGAGCCTAGGGAGGATCCTTACACATGGCAGAGTTGTATCCTACCCCAGCTGCTCCTCCTGGAGCTTATACTCCCACACATGCCTTCTTGTGAGAACAGCTCAGACCTGCCATGCCGAAATCTCACTTTTTCTCCAAGTGGCAGCCACACTCCTTGCACTAAACCACAATTTCATGACTAATATTCAAGCCTATGTTGCTTAACAAGTTATCATTTGTAACTTAACTTTGGTAACCTTTTCTGTGCATGGCAAAGCACACAGCAAAGGCAAGGTACTGAGATTTAACCTACCAGGAACAACCCGCTGTTTGGAGGAGCAGACAGAAGGAGCAGTGGATTAGTCCCAAAATGGGGGGAAAAAAAACTTCATCAACACTAAATGCATGTAGGGAACAGCACACTTTGCTTGAATTGCTCCAAATTTCCATGTTTTTATCTCGTTTGTCAGCGTGGCCTTTCTCAGAGAATTGTGATGTTTTCAGACTTGTGCTTGAGGATGAATTAATGCATTAATGGAATAATATGTTTTTGGTAAAGCTGAGGAAGAAGAGGAAGGAAAAGATGAGGAAAAAGTGAAAAAAAAAAGCTGTCTTTGGCAGTCTCAGAATAAGTCCTTGCTTACAGTAATCAGACTTAGTGCCAAATTTTTACATTACCCTCTCTCCCTCTCCCCTGAGTGTTTTTGGAGTTTTTTTAGCTTTCCTAGCTCATGTCAGTGTTATGAACTGGTAACACATGTCCTCACGAGCAGTGTTGCCAACCCCACAGAGAGGACGTGGGTGAAGTGAGTGTGCAAGGCATGAGGGATGCCTTGCTGAGTCTGCCTGAGCCTGGCTTAGGCGGGCTGGGCCACTAAGAGCAACAGCCAAAAGATGATGGAAATGCCTTTTTAAGAGAGTGTTTAGAAGATACCAAGACTGTGTGAAACAGCCTCAGCAGTGGAGGCACACTGGGGTCCAGCTTTCAGCACGCACATCTGGTTGCTTCTGGCGCAGCGAAACTCTCCTCAGGGCTATGTACTTTCTTAAGTGAAGCACTAGGCCTTGCTAACATAGTACAACTTCAGCACCTGGTTTTCCAGAAGGAGTTAATGTCTATTGCTAGTAAGGGGTATGGATTATCTTGCAAAAGAAGATGACCAGATAAATCCTTGCTACTGTCCTTGACTGGATGGAAGCGGCGCTGCGCAGAGCATTGCACTGAGTCTTGGCAGTGCTGAAGGAAATTATTCTTCATGTTCCGAAACCATGAAAGTCAACTTAGTTTGCAGATTTCTGGTCACGCTTGGTGACGAGCCCCAAGGACCTCCCAAGGAGGAGAAGAAGAGACAGTCACTGCAATGGCAGAGCACGTGCCTTGAAGCCAGAGAAGCTGCTTGTTCCAGATGTCAATGCTGACTTTCTGAATCACTTTGGTGTGCAGTGGGGTGATAGCCACTAAGACCTGGCTGCCAGAGCTACTACAGAGATGTTCTTTCCAGTTCTACTGCAGGGAAAGCAGAGAGATCCAAAATGCTGTCCTTCCAAGGGAGTGACTACCATGGACCCCCGCTACCCTCATTGCTGCTGATTTTCCTATGCTTCCTGCATCCATTTAATACATCCACAGTCCACGAATATGTAGCCTGTAGCATTTGCAGGCTACCCAGAAATGTTAAACAGAGGCAAGATTAACCTCCAGGAATGAGTGAACTCGTCTGACCTAGTCTCAAATGCCCTCAGATTGCCCTCAGACATGGGAAAGTTCATCTCAGTTTTATACATGTCTTTTTGCAGAGTGAAAAAAAGTATGCAGGAAGGAAAGAACACAGTGGAAAAATGGTCTTCAGAGTTTGAAGTAAGCAACACAAAAATGATTATGAAATTAGAAGCCAGCGGAGAAAGAGAAACATTCTGATAAAGCCGTGATATGAAAAGCCATCTCATGAAAAACTTGCATGGGCTCTCAGAAGGAAAGGGTAAGGTTATTTTATCCCTGTATCATAATTTGCCCTCTAGCTAGAGAATGCACTTATTCTAGATCGATGGAACACTGTGGAAACCATGAAACACAACATTTTAAAAGCCCAGCTAGTCTTTAAACCTTTTCAGAAAGTCTTTCCAGTGTTTTGCAGATCACTATGTTCCTAATATCCCTGTCAGTACTGATATTTGGGGGCACTGGGGAACACTTGTTCCTTTCTTTTGTCCTTTTTTTCTCTTTTTGCAGTCAATGTTCCTGAGACTATCCCACCATCAACACTCGCAGTCATGGGCTACCCGCTCCTCCAAGATGCTCTGGTTTATGGCAGTTTTGGTTGCTTACCTGCTCTGAAGTCACATTTAATTTTCAAGGAGTTTTTCAATACCACTGGAGGATGTAAAAATGCCTGTAGCAGGTTTTACAAGAGGAAAACTCAGTTATGGTAGCAACTTGCCTAAAGCCACACCGCTGGTCAGTGAGAAAACTGGAAGTAAAATCCAAGGCTTTTCATGTCCAGATCAGTGCTTTTTAATCTTAAATAAACCTTGCTGCAGGGAAGCTAGCCAGACACTTTCCTGTCCTTGAGACCCATTCCAAATATTTTTCTACATGTTATTATAAATGTGATTCTGTCCCCAGTGATGAAAGTATGTTTTCTATAGTATTGGTATTTTGCTGTCACTGCATGAACGTGGATCAGCTTCATTCTTCGATATAATTACATAAAAGGTTAAAGCAATACTAAATAATTCAGAATGTTCAAATTTGAGATACCTTTAAGCCTTTTAGTACAACAGCTTCCCATTATTTGGGATCCAAGAATGCTGAAAGAGAATATTATGAGCTCAGAAACGCAAGTATGTCAGGCTGCTTTATGGGCAATATTTGTTATGTTGCACTGACTGCACTAACCAGCATAGATTTCCATGTGATATACTGTTTTTCTCTTCATTTTGTTCAGAGGGCAGAATAAAATTCAACATCAGTGCAGCTGTCCAAAGAAGCAAAAATAAAAATAGGCTGTCCTACATGCAGGAGCTCTGAGGCAAATTTTTCTTTTATGTTTCAAGATAGCAAAACCAGTTCTGGTCACTGAGGCCAAGAGAGACTTGTGCTAAAATGCGGGGTTTAGGCATATTGCCAAGCAGAAGTAAATGGCCAAAATTAAAGTGCTAGATTTGAGGCCTGAAAGTCACATGTGGAACAAAAATAAAACCAAGTCCCAGGTAGCTGGGACTAAAAGAAAAAAAGAACATTTTTACTACTGGTAGCTTCATAAGCTTTCAGGATACTCTCCCGCTAGCCCAAAATACATTTTGGAGCAACATTTTTGCTCCATTCTAGGCTTAGCCACCTCCTCTCCCCTTCCCTGAGGCCCTTAGGAAGGGGTCATTTGCTCTCAGTGTGGCTTCCTTGAGCCCCTCTGCTCCAGGCCAAGCTAATTCAGCTCTCTGCTTCAGCCTCCCTGTCTATAAAACGGGATCAGCGGAACTCGCTTATCTGAAGAGTTGTTGTTTGACTCAGAGGTTGCTCACAATGAACTTTGAATATTGTATCGGTTGTGGGGATGTGCAAGATGCTGAACTTTATTTGATTTTGAAGCAATGTCACACAGTTTCAAGGGCACGCCCCTGTGGAAACGTACTGTTACGTGATGATAATTTAAGTGAGAAATAAATTTATCCTATGAGGATAAACTGAGATAGCTCCTTCGATTTTTATCATTATTTGTGTTCATAAAATGACTTTATGAAATTCGTCATTCCTTGAACAGCTGGTGTGCTGCTCTGATGCTCTGATTTACAATTAAACATTTCATAGATGCAGCAATGTTAAAAGTACATTTTTCTGTGTAAGCAGCAACAATAAATTATTGAGGAAAATATAGCTCAAATTCTTTTGCTAATACATGTTGTACATTTTGGGAAATATAGCCTATAGGCTTTAGGCCAGTAAGAACTGTACAGATTAGATTGAAATTAGCCCAAACACTCATAAACCCCTAGAAGATACATCACTTTAAATGCTCTTTTGATAGAAATCTGAGGTTGAATATAAACTCTCTCAACCCTCTCTTCCCTTTGATAGGAAAGAAACAGTGAAGCAGATACAGCTGAGCAGATTTGGGGCTTCACCAATTGAAAATTCCTCTCTCTCACTTGACATTCCTGCATTTTACCTCCTGGCTTGCCAGTGCAGCATCACTGGTTTCTGATTTCTAACGTTTGAATGGTTTTGACAAATTCCATCTCCATCTTCAATCTAATTTGGGGACAATAAAGATAAGTTAGACTTTGTGAACATGAATATACTTGAATCAAGCTTAGAGGCAGGATGGATTTGGAAGTCTCTTCCACTTGCTAAGTTAAATCCTACTACAACCCTCACTTCTATGGTTCTTCTACAATTCTTATAATTTTGCAAATTTTCCTGGTCTGGTCTATGCAATCTGCCCAAGATAATTAGGTCCTTTTTAGGGGAAAGTATTTTTTTTTAATTTAATATCTCCATGCCTCTATACATCTACAGCCAATTACAAGCAGATGCAGCTCTTCTTAGGGGTAGCACCAAGACGCTTTGCTCCCATCATAGCCTCGGGATACACGGCCATCCTCCCGTGCCTTCGGAGGCACGGATGCCCAAATAGTAACCCTTCCATGTCCTCCCAGCCCCTGCCCTTTGCTGCTCACCTCTCTCAGGAGCAAACACAAACACCCAAGGCTGAGGAGCAACACCAAAGGCAGCGGGTTCCTGTTTGATCCCAAAATATTTCCTGTCAGTGAGGACTAAGCAGGAGCACAGTTCTCTAGGAAAATACAGGAGGATTCACCTTGGGGAAGGTGGGCTTGGAAACTTGTATTTAAGGAAACCTTAGCAGTTCTTTGAAGTGTCTCCTATGAGGACTGAAGATGAGGAGAATAAAACTGCTCATTCGGTTTAAAGAGGTCCATTAAATTCCCATTTAAGAATTTCTTTGGAGGTAATTCAGCATTATCTGTAAACGTGGATTACTGACTTTGTGAATATTTTATGATTTCTATTAGTCATTGATATTTTTAGAAACGTATGCCATAAAAAATTTAAGTCATTTTGCTTCAGTTCTGCCATGGTGCCAGAGATCTTTTTCTCTAAACTATATTTCATTAGAGCCTTGTGCAACTGATGAAAGAAATTGGAGTGAAGTTAAATCGGAGAACTGTCTGGGCTATAATACTTCTCTAAAATATAAGTCTTCCAGAGTGCATAGCTGTGTGCAGAGTTCCCTTAGCCAAGTAGAATATTCCCCATTTCAGATCCCCTCTCAGTACCGATTGTCCTAAATACCTCCCTTTTCACACATTTCATTTCACCAAGAAAATTCTTTTCCTAGATAAAAATGCATCTTTTAATTTTAAACCGTACATTTGTGCTCTAGCACATTTAAAGTCGTATACAGCTTTTCTAATGCTCTTTTTTTTCATATGTGGCAAATATTTCAGCTGCATTGGCCGCATTTCAGTGGGAGGAAAACACATGCAGTGCTTAGGATTGTGGCGAGAGCAGGAGTGAAAGGGGCCACCTTGCTCCAACAGCTAAGCCTATTTTCCCATGCCAGCTCATAGCCTGGTTTGTAGCCCTTAGGCTACCAGCACTAGGGTGTGATCTTTTTTTTCCCCCCACCCCCGAGTCATTCATTCCTAACTAGAGTTTGGCTCCTCAGCGGCTTGGGCCTCCTCATGCCGCTTGGTAGCCCAAATCACAGTGATCTCATGAGGGGGAGGAGTCTAGAGATGAGCAGGGACCTGGCCCCGTGAACCTGATGGCTTTACGCTCCCCCCAAATGCTCATTGCTTCTTTTGCTGTTAGCTTTTGGTGTTCTGAGCATTCAAGGTAAGGTCAGGTCAGCTCTGTGGGACCAGAACTTGCTTTCCAAAGGAAAAAATGGAAACCAAGAACACTAAGGCTGTGCTAAAATTCATGAACTGCAATATTTGAGAATGAGCTCAGTCTGGAAGTGTAAGTGCTGCCAATGCCGTGAACATCACTGCTCCCCAGGCAAATAGAGATCCTTGCCAGTACCACCGGCAGCAAATGGCAGTACAGTGTCAGTATCTGGGAATTTCCAGCTGACCCACAAGTTGCAAACAAAATTTAGGAGCTGCTGCTGAGCCCCTGCTCTTCCAAAGTCTGGTGCAGTCACAGGCAGGCTGGAACCTATTAGGTAGTTTTTTCCTTCAGAAATATTATTGTTCACAGCTGCTGAAAGCGCCTATATGCCGACTTCCAAATATAGAAAGCATACGTTCTACATATAGCTTCCACTATGCTCCTGTTTTTCCACAGTGTTCTTTATATCTCCCAGGCCTGCATTCTTCTTTGAGCTTTACGTTAGTTCCTAAAACAGACTCGAAGGCTCTGGAGGCCGATGATGGAAAGTTGCTTTGTAAAGCCAGCACGAATAAGGCAAAAGAGTATTTAAACCACCACTGGTTATTATTCTGAAGTGCTCTGATCCCATTTAGGTTAGGAGTCCAGGAGAAACCACTGGAAGGAAAAGCGTTTAACAGGGAATAAAGAGGAAAAAAAAAAACCTGGAAAAACACTGGAATATAAATCTTTGCTTGTTTTCCTGGATCTGGCAGAATCTCTCTCTTTTAAAACTCTTTGTGACTTACGCAGTTTTAAAGGGAACCTGTTCTACAAACCATGAAACTGCAGCTGATTTAAGATTGACATTTGGCCTACAGACAGAATCACAGAATGGCTGAGGTTGGAGGGGACCTCTGAGGATCATCAAGTCCAACCCCCCTGCTCCAACAGGGACACCCAGAACACGTGGCACAGGGTGGCATCCAGGCGGGTCTGGAATATCTCCAGAGAAGGAGACAATCTCACTGCGAAGTCTGTTCCAGGACTCTGTCACCCTCACAGTGAAGTTGTTCTTCCCCACATGGAACTTTCCATGTTTCAGTTTGTACCCATTACCCCTTGTCCTGTCACTGGCCACCATAGAGAAGAGTTTGGCCCCATCCTCTTTACATTCTCCCCTCAGGTATTTGTACATGGTTGATCAGATCCCCTCTCAATCTTCTTTTCTCCAGGCTAAACAGGCCCAGCTCGCTCAGTCTTTCCTCATATGACAAATGCTCCAGTCCCTTAATCATCTTTGTGGCTCCACACTGGACCCACTCTAGAAGCTCCACATCCCTCTTGCACTGGGGAGCCCAGAACTGCCCCCAATACTCCAGGTGCAGCCTCACCAGAGCTGAGATGAGGGGCAGGATCCCCTGCCTCGACCTGCTGGCAACGCTCCTCCTGATGCAGCCAGGATCCCATTGGCCTTCTTGGCCACGAGGGCACATTGCTGCCTCATTCACAGTCTCATTCAGAGAGTCAAGCCAAAAGATGGAAATCCTTACACCATTGCTGTCTTTCCAGTCCTTTCTTTTTGCCTATGAAGTCACAAAACAGTAACCTCCAAAGACAAATATCAAGATATTAGTCCCATTGTCCTATGGCAGGTGGACAAGAAGGGTGAAAATAACCCAAGGCATGTGATGTCAATACTATGGATTCAATACAGTGGGGCCATGTCCATAGCCCTGCATGGAGTTGTTGTTATTTGCACTGTGTCATAGCTACAAGAGGTACAGTGTAGGCGACCTTCTCCATGCTTTTTAGCTTTTAATCTCCTGAGGAGTGCTTCATACATCCGCAGACTACATTTTACAGATTTCCCCTATAGCTGAAAGAAAATACATAAAAATATCCCTGCACTTAATGGGCATCTGGATGCCTCTTTCTTGTTAAGGATGTGAAAAAGCATCTGCTAGCTACCCTAGCTAGCTGTGTTCAAGTTTTCTCCCATAATTTGTGTCAAACACTTAGGTTCAAGCCATTGAGGTTAGCTGGTTACAAACACAGGGTCAGTCCCTCCAAGCTCTGGTCTTGATCAGTCTCTGCCAGGAAAAAGGAATCTGAACTGATAACAAGGTTTCTTCATGTTCCTTTTTCATCATCATAGTGACATTGGCAGCCTAAAACATTCATGTGTCTTCTTTGAATTAAAAAAGAAACAAGTGAGGAGCAGTGGTAGGTCTAGCAGCCTCGAAAAAAAAATAGATAAGGCAAAAAACAATTAAAAAGCACCTCAAAGGCTATTTGGGAAAGTTTTGCCACTTACATGTAAACGGATAAAAGCTAGTCTGCGGCAGCATACTTATTCCTAAGTTTTAGAGCAGCCTGGCTATGGTTTATCTTAAACCCCTTCCAACATGACACAAACTGGAAAAAGGCAGTCTCAATTATGTATTAGACTAAGCCTATGAAAGTATATATTTAAGTATGCGCATAGTTTGCCTAGGAAAACCAAACCTAAGAAATGTACTAAACAATGTCTAGTAGGAAAATGAAAAGCTTATGGAATACGAGTAAACAAACCTGTGGGTAATAAAGGACTTGGGACAAGGGGACACAATAAACACACATTTCAAGCCCAATTCTTTTTTTATGTAAGCTGGCAAAACTCCCCGGGAACTGACATTGCAGCAGCCATGTGCACTAGACACTTGATCCAGCACGTTTTTATGCGTATTTTAACAATATATGATTTTTGAGGTGAAAGAAAAATCAAGTTGTATTTCATGATTCAGCAAATTACAGCGTGTCAAGACTATGTACCATGGAGCCTCTTCCTCCCTCCAGCACTCAAGAGCAAGGACTTGAACTCTAGTTTGGTCTTTTGCTGCACGAGAGCAATGGGGGACAGTAGTGACATTTCAGGGCCTCTTGGGAGAAGCATGATCCTGCACACTCCTCTGATTCTTCCCCGGAAAGAGCACCCAAAAGCCTTTCAAATTTTCTGTATATCCAGTGTTTATTAATTCCATCATTGCTGTCTTTTAACTTTCCCTTCTGGGCTTTAGGGCTAGGACTACTTTTAATTCTGAAAGGATTTTGTAAAAAGAATGCCTGTTTTCTGGTTTTGCTTTTAATTAAACCCTGCAATAGCTCTGTTATCACACTAGCAAACCTGAAACCTTTCCCTGATCCCTAACACATTATCAGAGATCACTCGCCCATGACGAACACCATGCACCTGGTCCCTGAACCTGGTGAGCAAACAGACCTCGCCACAGGCTTGTGTGTGGCCTCCTCCAAACAGGGACCTCCCTGAACACCTGGAGAGCAAGTTCAAGGATCAAGCAAGCTATTGCTGTTATTAGGCCAAAATTTTCAAGCTCTTTCATCCATAATCTGTTCATTAAAGTATTTTGATGAACACAGGTGACTCCCATGTCCTGACTGGTCTAAGGGCCAGCAAACCCTGAAGCATTTTTTCCAAGGCATACATGGTAACCCAGCATTACAGGAGGAAACATCCAAGAAACCACTTTCTGGTCCTGAATCCCACATCTGCTCAGCGACCTTAGCAAAGGCATTTCAATTTTTACTGCCTCTGAGTCCAGACTATGAAGAAAAATGGTAAAGCAATGCATAGCATATGAGTGCAGAGGGCTGCACCAGGAAGGCACTCATAACATGCACCAGCAAACGAGGCTGAGCACTCGATGACGGCCTCTAAAGATCAGCGACGTCTTGCAGTGCTGCTAAACTATTTTCCTCACCTTCCTCCTGCATCCTTTCCACAGATCGGCGGTGTTTCTAGCGAGAAAGCTGGCAGCCCACCCCTGCTCCCCGCAGCCTCTCCCTGCTCGAGCGCAAGATAAATCATAGCTCACCGGGAGCAGCACGAGGCTGAGGCACGCAAGACGCTCATAACTCACGGCATGCATGACCTTTGAAAATACATCCTGTCGGTGATGGGAAACAGGTAAAGGAGAAACACGCTCAGCTTGAACCACAGGTTCTCATAGCAATACAGGCTGCACACAGCATTCAGCAAAACAGTCCTCGGGGCTGCCGCAATATGTTCATGTGCACAAACACTCTTCCAGCGATGCCCATGATTAACTAAACGTCACGAGGCTACTACAGCTGGCAGCACAAGCCTCAGGAACAGTGCTCTGAAGGCACAGCTCACAACGGCTCCCACCACCTTTCCTAGCCCGTAAGTCATGGGTCAAACCTGACTTGATTTACAGCCCAGTACCCAAAAAAAGATAAAGGGTGGGGTGGCATTAGTCAGAAATTGCAGAGCTCTGAACATGGAGCATTCAGTCACGTACTCCAAGCAGGGCTGCCCTGGAGACTTGTGTTTACAGCTAATAATATTGCTCTCTATTAATCTTCTAGCTATTCAGAAAAGAGTTTAACAGCAGAGAAATCTACCACATGGATCGACATGCAGTCGATGGCTTGTCTGCTGCATGCAACAGCAGGAGATAAAAATAAGAAGAAAGTGCCAAAGACATAATTAGCATGTTAACTTTTGCTACCATCAGCCAGTTAGGATGAGCAATGACAGCTTAATTCATCTAAACAACACCTTTTAGGAGGCAGACGGAACTCAAAGCCTGAATAAGAGTCAAAACCAAGAGGATAACTAACCCATACTGCTTCAGATGCATTTTAAGCCATGGAAGGGAAGATTAAATGTTGTGGCTTGTTTGCTCAGGCACTTTGGGAACTACGGTCTATTTACATTTATCTTTGGCGTGGGCAGACGGGGAGTCCCCGGCCAGTTCTAGCTCGGTGACTTCAAGCTGCTGTTAGCACTGCATTTTCAGAGACAGGTGGGTCAGCTGAAAAAGCATATTGGCAACTACTGAGAACTGAAAAGCCGCTCAGTTTCCCAGGGAATTTATTTCTCTTGGTAGAAACTACAGGGTTCGAGAATCCCAGCAGCTACCTTTTTTTAATTAATTTTTTTTCTTTCATTCTCCAGTGGAGAGCTTGTCAAGCCTCACAAAAGATGTCCTTTGACCACGCGCTCCCCATTTTTGCTTTTCACCACTGGGCACTGTGAGAATTAATTTGGGGAAGTATCTGGCTGGCTGGTGCTCCAGCTGCGGTGAACAGACACCGGCCGTCTATTGCATTGCAGTGCATCAGAGGAGGAGGAGGACGACGGCATTATGGACCATACAGAATGAATTCTGTTTTGCTCTGGCTCAGTACCTGTCATTTAACCAGAGATGCTGGAGACGTTTTAATCCAACATGAGTAACGCTTTCAATTATGAGAAGATCCAATTTTAAACTACACGAAAAAAATTGGCAAGGAACTTTAAAATGCCTTGTGTTTTTACAAATAGTCTCATTTTTGGTGTTTTTTTTGATTTTTGAAGGAAGATTTTTTTAAGGAACAGAACAAGATGCTGAGTAAAAAATTCCATTCAGCCGTAATTATCGAATCCAGCAAAAGAACTGATAAAAAAAAAAAATTCCAAGAGCTTGCCAAATATCTGCATCCTAATATATTTTTGGTTTATTGCTATCACATTACAGAAATGGAAAGCAAGTGATTACTGTTCTTGTGTTTGAGAAAATACTCGCGGGTGTAAATGAACAAAGGCTGTTTGAGATCTGTGTCCTTTTCATGCCATTTTATATTGCAATTAAATCGTTGCTTATACATTATTTGTCATAAAATATTAAGAAGTGCCCAATGTAAAAAAAAAAAAAAAATCTATCTCCCTCGTATTTCAGAGTGCAGGGACCAGGAGCCTGAAACCAGGATGCCGGTTACGCCAATGGGTCTCACACAGGACACAGCTGCCCGAGATGGTGCTGGGCTCTGTCCCATCCTCAGCTGCTTTGGGGCTATTTCTCTGCAGAGATGACAGAGTAGCAGAGACCTGGCACATTCAACACATGCAGCAAGGCACAGATAGCTAAAATGGTTGCAAACATCGTATATAGATCAACCCACAGAGCATCATTAGGAGAAGGCCTGCCAAGCAGCTGTGGCTTCAGGGGCTGTTTGGGCCTCAGTGACACTAACCACAGTCATTTGACTGAATTTTGCCTAGGTGACCTTCTCACCAGGCTGCATCCCACCTTTTGACATCTCATCAGCCCTTCATGAGCCGGCGGGAAATGCTGACCTATAGCCAAAAGACTAAAACATGGCAGGGAGGGACACTGTTTTGGACAAGCATTAAAAGTATATATACATATATATATTAAAAATAAATGAAGAGAAAGAGCTTTAAGCCTCTGACTTAAATAGACCACAGGTTTTCACATTTAACTGAAACACTCCCATATTATGTCAGTGACCACAGTAGGCTGACGTTGGGCCAGGATGACCCTGGAATTTCCAGTCTCACTTCAGTGTCTCCGGCTGACAAAGAGATCGCGGTCTCCATCGGTGGGTGCGTGCACGGGCGCCAGCCGGGCACCGGGATCCTGCAGAAGCGACTATGGGATCAGAGCCCACATTTGTAACATAAAAAAGAAAAAAAAAGGGAAAGATGCCTTGCAACGTGGTTTTTATGAATAAAGATAAAGCTGATAAAGCTACTGCAGTGCTGGTATGTGCAATCTGCTACCACCTGGCACTGAGGGGAAGGAGATGCCAAGTCCCTTCAGTCACGCATTGCACAGAGACATTATGCCAAGAAAAAATGGTGGCAAGCTGGAAAAAAAATCCATGAACCTGCCAGGGAAGTGCTATGATTCATTTCAAGTGACATACAGCAAAACAGGTCCAAACCATAGTGCAAGTCCCGCTGCAGGTGATACACCTCTCCTTGTTTCCACAGTCCAGCAAGTGCAAAAAAACAAATCTTTTTGGACATGTACCATTTAAAAATGTGCAAGTCCTGAGCAAGGATCTAAATGCATTTCTTCCTCCAAGCCCAAACTCCTGTCCCAGCCAGGAAGTTAACGTCTGCAGAAAGTCGTGCTGCTTTTAATGCAGTCTCCCTCCTCCCTGCAAGCCCATACAGCTGCTGCGCTGCACTCCCCTTATCTCCCGTGCTGAGGCCAGGCAGCTGCAGGGACAGACACAAACTGGATCTGTTCTGCTCACTGGAACTGCTGGCCAAGCTCCTGTGTGCCCTGGGCGCTGCCTAGCTAACGTGCTCCCCAATAAGTACTTCCTTCCCAAAATGTCTAATTTGGTTGCCCAATTGCGACCAAATTTTCAGCACGTCTAGAAATAAACGGTTGTGAGGACTGAGCTCCCTCCAGTACATACCATACCGGGCACTGCTCATCTCTGCTATTTTCCTCATTTACCTGCATTACTTTTTGTCTCCCAATTTTTGCAAGCATTATGCAGGGTTCAAACAACAGGCTATTTAGAGAACAAGGGATCTATTGTGCCAGATTTAAAAATAAGTACTGCTATAAGCACTGACAAGTACTGATTTTATAAGTCATCTATTATTAGGTGACGAGTCTGCACGGTGTTTTGCGATCATCATTTGTAACCACCGAAGATACACATTTATCTGTGCACATCTGGAGCATATATATAGCTCTCTAAATAAATCTGCCTGAAGGCAGAAGATCCCAGACTGTGTAGCTCTCCTTGCTATTAATCCTGCACGTACTGAATGTATATTCCCAGAAAGAAAAAAAAAAAACCTGCCAGGATGAGCACAGACCTCATAAGCCAAGCCAAAAGTATGGTAAACAAAATAAATCCCTCAAACACCATGCCATAAGGAAGTAGGTTGTTTCAGTCTTTATAACTTTGAAATGTGTCTCTGATTTTTAATAAACTTCAGGATCAAGCCACACTGACAAACTCAAAAGAAAAAAAAATAAAGAAAGAAAATCTCATCTATTATTGGCAGACAGTTTTGACCTTGGCAAGAGAGCCAAGGAACATGACTGGTCAGCTGTGCCTCACTTACCCAGGGAGAGGTGACGAACAGATGTGTTCATCACATTTGTGATGGTCGCTGACCTTTACTGGGAGGTTTGGTGTTTGGTTTCATTTTTCCTTCCTTTCTTTTCTTTCTAATTTTTGTTTTGCTGTACGGGAGGATTTTAATCAGCCCTGAAAATTCCTATGATAAAAATAAAGCAGGCCAAACTCAGGAAGGGGTAAGTCCTCTGGAGTCAGTGGTGTTACCCAAGGGTCAATTTATCCCTCATGCTTTTCTTAGCTGCGTTAAGAAATACTTATGGCAACGAGTAGAGGTTTTGACTGGAAATAGATTGCACCACGGAAACATTCAACCAATTTTAGCACCCACTTGAGTGGGGATGAAGGCGGTGGCCACAGTCCGGGGCAAAGGCTGGGTGCATTCTTGGCATGCCCTGCATCTCTGCGCTCCCAGATGGCCACCGCTGTCCCTGGGCTATTAATAAGGACTGCTTTGGAACAAATAATCATTTTGCAAGCAGAGGATCTATTTATTAGTGTTATTAGAGTCAGCGCCAGCTGCAAGGTGTTTCAAATCCCTCGTGCATCACTTCGCAGTGTAAATGTATCTCGGCCAAGAGACGCGATGATGGGAATGAGGGTCATGACTTGGCTTCTCTGTTAAGTTTTCCCCCAGGAAAGCTTAGACACCTGCCTGCCTGCGTGGCTCGTTACAGTAATGGCCTGCAGTGGCTCTTCTTCATTGTTATTAATGAACACGACAATGTTCAAATTATCTAGGTTAGTCCCGGCAGGTATTTCTGCTTCCCGTCTTGGCTTGCTCCCTGAAAACGCTGTTTGCTAACTCACAGTGACAAAGCTGGTCCCAGCTGAGCTGGGGTTCAAGGTACATGCTGCTTTCCATAGGGGAAGCTCTTAGAAAATAACATATTCTGCACATTAAACAATAACATTTCTGCACATTAAAAGATAAAAAACAACATAGAGAAAAGTAAGCTGGGAAGATGATGAGGCAGTGTCAACCCAACACGCTTCTCCAAGGGATGCCAAGATGGAAGCCATCCTGAGTCTTCTACTCCTTCAAATTTTTAACACATAAAAAGGCAACAATGTCCTTCTTGGCTCTATATGTTAATGCTTCCATTGACTTCAGAACCCACTGACCAGCAGGAAGAACATTTCCTTACATTTAACATGGCCTGTTTTCTTTGACGATCATGAGCTATATATAGCATCCTCCTACAGGGCCCTATGGCACCTGCTTTGAAGTTACCACACAAGCAAGGAGGAGACATGAAGAGCCCTGCCGGAGCCGGCTGCTGCCACGGCACCATCCACAAGGCTGGAAGTATTGGCTGGAGACCACCACAAGGAGCCTCCAACTGCTGCTCCATCATTTCATCCACTGGAGTGATCTGCCCTTCATCTCTGCGGGACCAGAAACCACATGCTCCACTGGCCATTAGAAGGTGAATTACTGAGCAGAGGGCCATCGTGCCAAGTTACTGCTCTCCCGCCCAGCTATTCTCTCACGCTGGCTGCTGCTTACTCATTTCCTGGAGAAACACATGCCTTTTGCATAAGGGTCCTTGGCCTTCCTGCCTCTTCATCCTCCCCACTCGCACTAGGAGCTATCAGAAACTTCAGGCCAAAGTCCAACTTCCAGCTGAGCTACCAAAAAAAAAAAAAAAAAAAAAAAGAAATAAAAAGTCACGACTCTGCACAAATAGCTAAGGATGCAATTTGGGAAAGATAAAACCCAAGGCTTGTTGCTACGACAACAGTTTTTTCACTCTTCCTCCCCAGGAGCTTCTCCATGATCCCGATAGGATCCTGCTCTGGAGGCCACCCGCACCAGGGCACATTTCTCCTTGCAGCCACCTATGACTGCTGTGGCACTGTGACAACAGCTTCCAAAAATCACAGGTGCATTGAAACCTGGGCACCTGGTAAGCCCCCAGCATAAGGGCTGGCCAGAGGAGCTCCAGACACGCAGGCCCAAGGGGAAGAGTGGAGGTGCTACAGGTCCAGAAGAAAATCAATCACGAGCCTGGTAAAGCAAGCTCCAGATAAGATTTTTTTTTTTTCTTCAATTTGCAGCCAGGAGCAATGCTCAGAGTTAGGAACCCCTGGGAACTGGATGACAACCTTGAAAATTCAAGAGCAAGCCCTTAGGCGCAGGGTAGGGAGCACAGCCTCGTGCAGGAAGCTTCCCTACCAGCATCGCCACACCACCCAGGTGCCCTTCAACACACCTCAAAATTTAGCTACAAAAAAGCAAGCAACACCTACCCACACCCCCACCCTGATCCTAAAATCTACTTACCTACTAATTTTGCAGCATCTGTGAAGTCTTTTATGTTTTTGTTTTTTTGAGAGAAGCAAAAAGCAGACCTATAATAGAAATCCAACCACAACTTTCTGCGTAGTTTGGCAGCTCTAATCTCTTAACACAACCGAAAGCACACGTGAGTCTATAAAATAGTTCAGTGGAATTTGCTATTCCTGTCTGAAGTATTTTTAGCAAACAGGATCATTTTTAGTCATTCCTTTTTTTCTCTTCCAGTGTAAAAACACTGTCAAAATCCAGGCATTGCTTTCAACTCAAGCAGCAGCCAATCAATTGAGAGAAATGCACCTAATATTTCAAAACAATATATGTTCAGCAATCAAATTCCTGGCAGGCTGCAAAATGTAAAAATCTGAAATAGTTACCTATGGCAAACATTTCTTCATTGGAAGTATCACAGGCTTGCAGTGAGGAAATCATGGGGAAAGGAGGGAATAAGTTAGAGCTTATGTTTTGTAGATAATTTAAGAGAAAGGAATCCTAAATTTTGAGCAAATGTTTGTTTTGCATTGTGGCAAAAAATGTTTGTTTCCTAAACACATAGAGATTACAATGTGATCTGCATTCCTGTTTAAAAATACTTCTCCCACTGTCTGGGCTGCAGTGTAAACAGGATGCACTGAAATTTCAGTGCATCGTATTTGTTTGCCATGGCAGACACACAGGGAATTAACACACTTGAACTCATAAATCTAACCAGCTTCCCCAAAATAGATCTCTGTTACCCTTGCAGAGTCGCCGCCTGCTTTCAGTCTTTTAGGCATGAGGAAACATGGTGAAGAGAGACAGGATGGTCACAGTTTGAGAGACATAAGTGCAAGGGCCAGATCCAAATCTGGGGGATTTTATAGGCTAGGCCTTATAGGACTGGGTTCCTCAGTTTAGAGCCCGGGTGAGCTCCCTGTGCCACTAAACCCATGGCAGGCCAGTTATCAGCAGTTATTGCCAACCAGTCCCCTGTGCAGATGAGCTGATACGCACCAAGCTGCTTGTTGGAGGCTTCTCCACCATGACAGTCACACAGGGAATAAGAGATCTATCTTTGGTTGTCATCCGTATCTATGTGAACTGAAGAAAGGGCTAGGGACTCTCTTATTTGTTTCAGTTTTCTTTTAATGAAAAAAAAAAAAAAAACGGAGTCATGCAAACCCCAAAGGCACAATCCTGCCCTTTTATAGCTCCTAGGCAACAGCTAAGACATAGCTAGTTTCTCAAAATAAGGTAATTCACAATTTAAACAGTGAAATGCAGCTAGTTCTGGATCACACAGAATCACAGAATTACAAAATGGTTAAGGTTGGAAGGGACCTCTAGAGATCATCTAGTCCAACCCCCCTACTCCAGCAGGGACACCTAGAGAACACAACTCCTTCATCAAGCACCAGCAGCCACTAAACCCACTCCCCGCTGCCATATAGATCCAACCCTTTCTTTTCTACTTCCTCCTTCAGAAGTTGCCCACATTTAATCTTCTCAGGAGAAAGACATGTATGACATACCAGAAGCCAGCATTATGTATCCCCAGCATTCACCAAACTGCCTGAAATCTGGCCGCCCCTCTTAAGGAGCACCATTTTGGTGCTGAATGCTTCCTTAGCCGCACGCAAGAGCTTTATACAACACACAGGGTAAGGAATTCCCTGCAAGAGCCACTGCAGCAAGCCTGTGACAGGAAACACACGCTCACTTCTGCGCTTGCTTGAGGCCTGGCCCAGCAAGGCACTCGAGCACCCGCTTAGCTTTAATTCCAAAGCAAAGTTCTTAGAAGTAAAAGTTTCTTGCAAGACCCCAGTGGGGTGGTAAATACGACCTTACATTTTTGGGGCTAAAACAGCTGGTGAATGAGCATGCTCAAGTGCTTCATCACTCCAGTACCCCACTGAGCACATGAATTACTTATATGCTGATAAACAAAACCCGGACCTTTCCCTGTACCCCAAAGCGCTGATGCAAATAGCCACAGGTACCTCTGCTGGATGCAGCTTCAAACTGTATTCCTCATTATCCCACAAGCTTGTGAGCCTACTGGGATTCTTAAAAGTCTGATGAACAAATTTATTGCCTCAAAATGATGGTGTCCAATCAAGCTAAAACTGTAAAAAAATGGTTTGAGGAAGCATATTTCACTCAGCTGCTATCTACCAACAAAACAACATTTCCAGAAAGGCAACTGGAAGGTTAAGAAGTCATTTGCCAGTGATAAATACTTGGGCTGCAGGAAAGTATTTGCCAGCGTATTACAACTGTATGGGCTAAGGATGAAACTAATTACTTAGAAAATGACTTCATAGAATGAAATAAAGACATTTGTTTCAACTCAGTGGGCATAAATTGTCTCTTGAATGAACAATCTTCTATTTTATTTGCTTCTTCCAGGTTAATGAATGACCAAATGTTTGTTTTTCAGTATGTGGCCAAGAACTCAAAATATCATGGTTCCTTGAACCAAATCTTTGCTCTCAGCATTCCAGCCCAGAGAGCAGTAGGAGATATAAAGTTACTGCTGATTCTTTTATGAGCAGCTGCAAACCCACTGCAAATTTGGGTTAGTTATTAAGGTATTCTTGGTACCTCTCTTCTCAAAAGCTTCCTTGTCCTCCAGGATGCAGTTTTACAGGCATATGGGTATCTGCAAAAGACACCTTTTATATCTGTGCTGCAGGTATAACATCCACAGTAAGCACATGTATACACGTGCCCATCCGTATGTCTGGGTAGTGTCCTTATCATCCAAAATAGTGCAGATGTCTCAAGCAATGGTTGGTGTTAGTCAGATTATCCATGTGCAGTGAACAGAAGGAACCTGTAAAGAGCTGAAGGGGCAAATTCATTCACAAGTCGCAAGGAAGGGCCACAGCATTTTCAGCAATGGTTACCTGTGACAACAGTGACAACGTAATAGCCATTAGGAGAGGAAACCTAGATGCCAACGTGTATTTTTTACCTTTCCATTTTAAGGCCCACACAAGGGTCACAGGCATTATATGGGGAGTTACACAGGCCCTGACACTGACAGGGAGGGATGTATCTCCTTCCCTAAGCCCCTGGCAAAAGCTGAGGAAAGGCAGCTGGGATGGCAAGGATGTTTTGAGCAGGCTGGTGGGTCAGCAAGTGCACTCGGGCTTCTGCTCTCAGGGCATTTTGCTGAGCTGGCAGGTGCCAGAAACACAAGATGATAGTGAGAGGATGGGCAGGAACATTTGACCAAGGATTGTATTTACCCCTTGGAGACAAAATAACAGAGCCAGAATGCAAGGTCCAAACACCGCTGGAATATCCCCTTTAGTTTTTGTGTAGAGCAAAGAGATTTTAATCACAAAATTGCAGTCACAACTTGCTTGACTCAGGGTGTTAGTTTGAGCATGGAAGAGAGGTCACGTTTCTCCACTCAGTCCAGCTTGGAGAAACTCTATGCACAACATCAGAGTTCGACTGCATCAGACTTCTGGCTTCGACTCACTGAACCACAAGAACCCCATGGGCATCTTGTAGGGTCCAGAGGCCAAAGTGGGATATATTGTCTGAAATCTGCCTTTCCCAGTGCTGGGTGAACCTTGAAAACGGTCCCTCATCTCCTCACCCAAGAGAGCAACCAGGAAGAGCCAAGTATTTATTATTGCTTGTTGCTGTGGAGATGAGGGTGTTTTCACAGCAGCCTCATGGTTTGGGGAAGGGTGGGCTGCCTCACGATGTTGGAAGCTGGGAGCTGGTGAGGCTATGGGAGCCAAGAAGCTACATCCAGCTCCAGGAAAACAGATGGCCTTTTTTTCCCCAGCCCTTCCCTGCACCAGATGTCAGCAGGGACATTGCAAAACACCCGCTGCCCTCCAACACGTGTGGTGCAGAAAGGCTGTCGCCAGTTTCCCAGCACTGCCCAGTCCTCTCCAGCAGTGTCACCCATGCACTGCAGCCTGAAAAGGCATCTGTGCTGGTTCCTTGCCATCCTCCTCCTCACCAGGGTTTTGTTTTTCTGTTTGCTGCATGTTGGCAGGTGCCACTCTGATAGAGACAGCAGATATATATAAAGAGTGCATTAAAGAGGCTAAATGAAAATAAAGGCTGGGAGGAAAAGCCCCAGAGGAGCTTCACCAAGGGAAGAGTAATCATTTCTGATTAAATAAACCCTGGTGAAACTCACCCTCCCTTTCAGCTTCCAAGAGGCACAGCCTTACCCTCTCTCCCTCATGCTCTAGACATTTCGTTGCTGAGTAGGGGTGGCTTGCCACCACCAAAACACCACATGGAAGAGCATGTGCTCTTCCTTGAGGAGCTGAAGAGCATCTCCAAGTCCTCTGAGTCCAGTGCTGTCCTGCTTCCCATGGCCAAGCCCCATGAACACCAGGTCCACAAGGATCAGCTGTCACCCCAATGGACTGATGAGCCCAACTTTACAGGCTCTGGCAGAGGCTGCTCATGTGTGGGTACTGCTGCCCTTTGCATCCCAGCCCCAAGCACTTCTCTGCTTCCTGCTACTGCAGATAAAGAGAGGCTGAATGTCTTTTAGGGCCTTATCACTTCCCATGCCAGATGGCTTGCCATGAGGCGACCAGAGGCGATATCTCAAATGCTTATCTCTGCAGGACTGGAAAGACTTGAATTACTTTCTGTCTGGAACTAGTCTCTGCAACCAGAGATGCTTATGGAGAAGAGAGTCTGTTGCTTCTTCAGAGCAGGATGTTTTCAGATCTGCTCAGCATTGACCCATAGGCCCGTTTCCAGTGGTGTCAGCTAGTTTTACATCTGGCTTTACTAGGACTAGAGTCTAGCCAATACTTTGTGCTTTCCAAACATTTTCCTTGAGTTCAGAAACCTGCTTCCTCCAAGGGCAGGGGCAGGAGATACTGTCTTCTCCTTCCTGCTCCCTCCCGTTTAACCTGAAAATGCTAAAATCAGTGCTGTTCCCTAGGGGATTTATAGTGCTGAAGATGGCGACATGCATGAGGAGCTCCACAGATACAGCACTAGAGGATAGGATTTTATTCTCTACTCTCGCGAGAAAGGTTCAAGTGGTCTTCCAGAACCAACGTCTACATCAAACCCTTTGTCTCATGAACCAGCTCAGGATCAGTGAGCAAAATACAAGCAGGAGAAAAGCTAAAATTTATAGGCACTGTATATGCATGTGGGTAAAGGACTTTAGATTCTTTGTCCTTTTGTCCTGAAGGAACAAAACTGACTTTGTGAGCTTCCCTGAAAAGGCAACTCAAGACAAATTCTAATGCACTGGTGATTTGCCCAGAGTGGGTGCAAAAAAAGCCCTTAATGTCAAAGCAGAAGGAAAAAAGTCACTCTGAACTAACCCAAGATGGAGTTTATGCTGTGGAACTGCTCAGTATTTTACCTAGTTTGCCTCTTGCTCAGAATTAAGTTTGAAATCTCAGTCTACATGATCATACAGGCTAGATAAAGAAAGAGCTTCCCATCAGATGTGAGATGGGGACAGAATTACAAGGGAGAGCACCCAATGCTTTCCCTCCAGGTATCATCGCTGCTGTTTAAAACACAGCTCTCCTAGGTTCTACAAACAATTCCAGGTGTTAACTGCTGCTGCTGCACAACTACCCTCTAGCTCCATTTCTCTTCGGACCTTATTGCCACATACATCTGTGCAACGACACCTCTACCACCGTGTATGGTGGTAGAGCCAAGGAACCAAGCAGCTCTGCTCTGTGCCATGGCCCCACTGCTTGTGCTTCCCACCAGGGCTTTGCCAAGACTGAAGAGCTCTAGTGCTTCTCCTGAGAATATGGAGGCTGACTTTCAGTGGGTGCCCAACCTTCTGAAAAGACACGGTCCTGCCGGGGTGCCTCCAGATGGCTGTCCAAATGGAAAACTTGGGCATTTTCCCTTGGCTTGTTTTGTCCTCATTCCTGGTCATTCAGCACAATCAGGTGAGCAGCAGACGCACAGGAAAATTAAAGTCTGTCAGGAAAACACATCTAAAAATAGTAGAAGTGATCATTTTACAGTGCGGAGAGGACAGCTATGTAAAGAATACATTTTAGTGGCAGCAAATAAACACAGACAATTCTGTTAATTAAGAAGCATCAACACATGGACCCACTGTGTTGCTCCATAAGAGAGGACAGCGGCTTTTGCTTGGGAGCAGTGACCAGCAGCAGCTCTAGTCAGGCTACCTCAGCAAGGCCAGCTGGGCAGGAGCACCAGTAAATCCCACAACAGAGAAAATGCCTGGAAGTCCTTACCTGCCCAGCCAGCACATGGACCCAGATGCCCTGACAGGGCCCAGGAGGTTGTGTGCCCTGGTGGGTGCTGGAGCGGGACCGGGGAGCAACAGGGAGTGAGAGGGGGAACTGAGATTTTTTTCCCCAGTCAAAGCCATGCAGGGCAGCGTGGCCAAAATTCTTCACAGGGCTCGGGCAGGGCGGCAAGGAAGGAGGAAAGAGGCGGCTTTAGTTGAGGACATAATGCAGCGGCTCAGCCGGGGGCACACAAAAACACCTTTGGGCCCTACGTGAGGCTGGGGCTGTGCTCTGAGTTTGGGAGGTTTCCAGATCTGTTGGAAAAAAAGAAAAATCTGGGACTTTTGTGGGGATTTTGATGACATAAATGCCCCTGTTTCCTTATTGCATCAGGATAACAGAAAGACGTGCTCCAGTTAGAGCATTGCCTTGGACATAACTTTGTGCAGTTTTTGCAGCACCACATAGAAAAGGCAGATCTTGCTGCAGGGCACTCTGCACTCTTCCCCACCAGACCCAAGGCCCTCGCTGCCCTCCCACAAGGACCAATCCCTCCTCCAGCACATCCTGCTTTCTTCTTCACCCAGCCCAGACGTCTCACACGTGCATTTAGAGAGCAAAGGTGTGCACACCACTTATGCTGTGTTTTAACACATTCACAGTAAAGTCATCACGGGTCACTCGCAGGGTGGTAGCTCTGTGCACCACACCCATGGGTTCGGGTTTTGTGACCTCAAACAGGACAGCAGAGCGGTGCCACTGGACGTGATGGGAAGCAGAAATTCAGGTCAGGACAGAGAAGGAGGCCTCAACGCACATTGTACGCAGCGAGGGCAGCCCCTGCTACCACAGCTCACAGGAGATGGACACGTACACACATGTGTGATAGCATAGGTGTCTGAGAACAGTTTCATTTCCCTGTAGCGGCAGCAGCAAGGCACACGGAAGGTATTTTTGGGAAGCCCAAGGTCTCCTCAGCATGCAGATCATCCGAGCAGCTCAGCACTGGTCAGCTCAGCCCGTCCTTCGCTTTGCAATCGTGAGCATCCTGGGCAAGTTCAAGCGTAGCCTCCAGCCTGGCCTCTGCAGTGCTCAGAGACCCCATAAGCCCAGGCTGGGCTCTCCGTGCTGCCCACCCCTCATCTGACCCCTCACAGGTCAAGGCAGCCTATGGCCATCTCCCATTGCCAAAGCCCTGTAGCTCCCTCAGCTCTACCAGGCTGGAGAAGCTCATCCAAAACGTAATTTATGAATAATAAAAAAGAGTTTACTGTAGCATGGTGCAGTTTCCTTCCTCCATTTCCAGTAGGCCACTTGTATATGTCACTAAGCCATATGTATAGGGAACTAAGCCGTTGCAGTGCTTCGTGAAGAAAGGTGCCAGATGGTGGGATTGAAAAGAAAAGAAAAGAAAACAACAAAGGAAACAATTGGCAAACAATTGGTTAATATCGAGGAGCATTTTGAGTGAAAAAATAGATACCTGAGGTGTAATTGCTGTTCCTTGCCAGAGGTAATGAGTCTGATGTCCTAACTGCAAAGTAACCTTTTATTTGTTTTTTTAATGGCACAGTTAAGGCAGGGGGCTTTGCTCCATCTCAAGGCAAGGATGGCCTTGATTTTAAAGGTCATTGCAGAAGCCACAAGAGATATTAGGTTCGTTGACTTGTTGAGCAAACAGCTTGACACTAGGCTCATCTCGCATCATCTGCGGTTATCCAATGCATGGATGGAGAGGGCAGGGAAGCCCGTGGTCTACCCTGCTGCTATTCGCTGCGCTGACAGGTCTCGACAAATGACCCCTCCAAGGGACACAGCTGTAAATTGCTTAAACAAATGCAAAGTTCAGACAAGTGCAAAGAGCTTATCTCATTTGCCAAAGCAGATTACAAAACACTGGTGCTTTCTCAAAAACAAGTCAGCACAGCTCACTTGTGAGAGAAATACAGATGCCAAAAGCCTGTGAACGGGCAAATGAGGAAAAACTGCAGGGTTATTGCCCAGACAAGATTTTTTTTTCTTTTTCTCCTTTTTTTGACGCTAGTTTTGTTCCCATGAAGAGACACAAGGTCACCCAGAGCCCTGCTCTTGCTGGCACAGAGGGCTCAGCAGAGGCCTGCGCAGAGCAGCGCTGCGGGGCCAGCGGGTGAGGCAATGTTTGGTCTCGTCCGCCCACGGCTGAGCACGGGGCAGCTCGTCGCTTCGCCTGCTCGGTCAAGCACCGAGTCACCCCGGCACGGCTGCCTTTCAAGCCCCTCGCCCTCATATTGACGGTGACTTCTCACATGATGAGCCAAAACCACTTTTGGAAAAGGGAATAACCTGGCCAGCCTCTTTCACCAGAGCAACTCTTAATACCCTACCCCTGAGAAACTGCTCACGATGTACATTCCTGCCCGGCTGGTGTAACGTCTTTGCTAGTTCAGACTAACACTGGGATGCCCCAAGCACAGGGACAGCCACAGGGAGCATGTCCCTTTCCTCCACCGTGTGGGGGAAGGCGCGTGAACATCACCTCCCAGAAGAACGTGCTTTGCCATTGTGATATCTGAATAAGAGAAATGCTGCTCCATTTTCCGCCCTTGAAGCTTTTGATAGAGGATCATTTTTCACTCTGTGCAATAGCAGAGGAGGCTGTTCATTGTTGCTATTACAAAGGCAACCTAAAACCATCACCCAGAACTGGCTTCTAGGTGTTGTACATAAGCCTAGCAAATGAAAATCTCCGCAGTCAAGGGGACACAGCCATTAATAACATGATTACTTGCATTCAAAGACCCACACCTGTCAGAGAATCTTTTGCACTGGACCAAGCAGAAATGCATCAGGAATTATACAAATAGGCCACATAATTCACTACATGAAGACATGACTCTGTCCTCCCTTTACAATGTGTCCAGAGGGGACAAAGGGATTGAAGTGTAGACCACTTCTGCCCTAGAGCCTACTCATAAGGTTCACATTGACATGGCTGTGCTTGAAGCTGCGCTTTTACTGTTTTATAAGAGAAAAGACAGAGGGAAAAGGAAAGCAAAAAAGAAAAAAAAAATCCACCGATCAAGTAGAAGGTTTTCCACAGTGCAGGGAAAGTTTGTGTGGCTGCATGACCCAGTTAGACCAGGTCATTTGAGCAGGTGGACTGGTGGCTTTCAGAGTTCATCTGCACAGAAATACACATCCAGGTATGCAACTTCTTACACATCCTAGCCAGGAGCGCTGCCAAACCCACTTCAAAGGGTTTTGAGGCCAAACCATGCTCCTACGAGTGGTTTGGCGTACGCAAAAACCTCCCATCCATCCCCAAAGGCTGAATAACTGCTTTCTGCTCCTCTTACAGTCAGAAAATTGTTACTCTCTGTATTTATCTGAAATGGTTTTCCATAAAGCACCTTAGCACCTCCCTTACCCAGCAGCTGCCCCTCTTCTGCACTATCCTCAGGCATGGGAGCAGAGTCACCCCAGCCACACTGCACCCATCGCAGATCAGACTGCTCCCGAGAGGTGCATTTGTAACCTCCGTTTCTCATTTTGCCAGCAACCCATCCTGTAGTTTTAAGGACATAACCTGCTTGTGCTTTGGTTTCCATTTCAAGGGTAGTTACTCCTAGACATACCCAGGGAGCAAATGAGGCTGCCTGGAGGAGTTCTGACATAACAGCTTATACCCAAAAAACTTATCCAGAGAAGTGTTTTAAGCAACAACTTTAGCAGCTAAAATAAATACTACATTTTCATCTTTAAGAAATAAACAAAAAATTCTAAAACACTCCATCTTCCCCCACCCAGCCTCCTCATCGCTAGCTTGCTTCAGGGTCACTTACTGGTTATCCACAAGCTCTCAAACATTGAGAAAAAAAAAAAACCCTTGGGAGGTCACCAATCCAACAACACCCCAGACAGACTGGAAAAACACAGTATCACAACAACCCAACTCACCCTCTAGGTGGTAGACAGCCTCCTCTGCCACCCACCTCCCAGAACAGGCAGGTGTTGGCAATTAACCCCTGGCACCCAGGTCCAGGCAGATGGATATAACTATGACCAACAACTAGCACCTGAGCAGGGGGTTGGTCTCCTATGGCTGCTAGGGCACAGGCTGAGGAGGTTTGGGTGGTGTTTGGTAGTGGCCTTGTGAAACATGGTGTGGGCCTTTCTCATGGCTTAGCAGGGTGCTATTGGACATGCTGTGTCACTGAGCAGCAGTGAAGTTGCACCAACTGCAGCAGCATGAGAGCAGATCAAGAAATCACATGTGTTTTTCCACATGTGTATGGAGGGAATGCATCTTTGCCAAAGTGCCCTGTGGCGGTGGCTGAAAGCTCAGACACAAGGAGCTCCTGCATCCAATGCCGGTGTGGGTGCCACTTGATGGGGATACTCTCCTGGGCCATCACTGGCCCTTGTGGGCAGGTGTGGACAACAATGTGGGGATATTTACAACGTTGGATGTCTAATTTGAATTCCTTACAAGGCCTGATTTGAAGAAAACTGTGATCAGCTGCCCTGAGAACTAAACCCTTTGGGATAAGTGTGGGCACAAGGTGGCCTAGGCATCCCACAGCCCTCACCACTTCAGAACTTCCCATCCCAAGCCCTGCCATAGCAAGGGGAAAAGACTCATTCACTGTGGGCTTTTCATCTGCCTGCAGGTCACACTGACCAAAGCCATAATGTCACCCAGAAGGAAATCAACAGGAAGGAGTAGGAAGAAGAGAAATTCCCGTAAACACCACTGGCTACTGCTAAAATTAGATTGGAAGGGCACTGTTTCCTAATTTAGTGTTCCTTCCTGAGATTTTGCATCTCCTGGCGCACGCCTGTGCTCTGGGGAGGGACTCTTAGGTAGCAGTTATTCCCAGAGTTCAGCAAACTGACATCACATGACACACGCACACACATATACATATATATACATATATATATACACATATGTAAACTTACCCGGATTATTTTATATTTGCATGTTCGTTAAGATGAGGTAGATTAGTGCCGCTATAAAACACCATGTGCTGAAGCGCAGAGGGAAAGCGAGGCCCCAGCTCACGCACAGGCATCCCGCAGGACGGCGTCTCTGCTCTCCCTCGCTCCTGCAGCACCTGAGCGGGGCTGGATGCGGTTTTAGAGTCAGGCCCAAGGGAACTGAGACACCCACATCCCACTGGATGCAACAGCCACTGAAACAGTACTTGGTTTTGGGCCCAGATCAACACCTGCTTGCAAGAGTCCATCTGAAACAGAAAAAAATACGTATTTTTCTTTTAATGGACCTCATGCTTGGAGTCACTCTGCAGGAGGGGACCGTCACATGTGTGTTGGGAGTTTCAGCTGTGGAAAGAAAACCTATTACTGAGCCTAAAGGCAGGTGACCCAAGACATTACTTGCTTTGCCTGATGATTACCTGGTGACTGAATTTCAAGTGTATTTTGCATGAGCTGATGCCTCCCCAAGGTAGACACTCAAAATCCCCGGCTGCCAAGAACACAGAGTTCATCCTGTTGTTTTCTTCGCTTGGGCCCCGTTACCTTCCCCTGCTTGGAAAGGGGCCAACCTATTTTTTGAGAAGGTTAATGAGAAGTCCAGCACTAATAAATCAGCCTCACAACACTCCTTGCAGTGAGCTGCTGCTTGTTCTTTTTTGGGGCTAGAGAAGCAACCATAAAAACTTATGTATTGGCATTCATGCTCTTTGTGTTACTGCTCGTTTCTGGCAGTAACTGCATTCAAGAAATACCACCACCCACTGATGGCCAAAGGGGAAGCCAAGGAGGTTTGTCAAGTAAATATGCTGCTGCCTTTATCCTTATTATACCAGTGGTAAAGGCATAAAACCGACTAGTCATCCTAGCAGGTCTTCTTCATCGGAATTGGCTGGTCACTCAACACCTGCCATGGGAATCTATCACTTACAGAGATTTAATACAAATGATGGCAGGCAACAAACACCTGCTCGTTTCGGTGCTTCTCTGGCAAGGGCTGGCCAGAATTGGATGTTATTTGAGGAGAAGTGTTGGAAGCTGATGCTGACACCAGATAAATGTGACCCAGAGCAGGAGCGAAGAGACAGGTTGCATGGGAATTGTTCCCCAACAGTTTTATTTGCACGAAAACCTCCTGCTGACTCCAAAATTTTCAGGTTTCATGAATCAATACATGAGATGTCTGCTAAAGTGTGATACCCTTGCAGACTCCAAACCCAGACTTGGAGGGTCTTGGAGGGACATAGGCCCTGTCATCTGCAATTACTCTCACATGCACCTGAGAGGAAGATGCACCAGCTGAGCCTGCTGCATTTCAGAAGGCTGCCTTTCGGCTGGAAACCCTATACATGCTAAACCCAGGGCAGATCACATGAAAAGGGTGGAGTTTCCAAGCCCTCTAGTCCAGGCTGCTAAGCACTGAGGACCTAGCAAAAAAGGACTTTGCATTGTGGCCAGAAAACTGCCCGATTTCAGGCTCTGAGCAGCTGCTGAAGGAATATGCAGGAAGCCAGAGCGAAGCAAAGCCAAGGCCACCCGGAGGTTTCTGCTCTATTTACAGGACTCATCCTGCTGAGCACAAGCCAGCCTGACCTCTCTGCAGTGTCCCAGCTCCAACCCCAAATGCCAGCAGCAAAGCAAAGGCTGGAGCATCCTGGCTCTGCCAAGCTCCAACATCCCAGTGCAGCCTGGGACACCGTGGGCCCAGGTGCCACCACAGCCAGGTCATTTAGTGTCTCCATTTTCATCAGTTGAGAAGGTTCCACCTATGCTCCTCACCCTCTTCTCAAACACAGAATATTTTTGTTGTTTCTTTCTCATTGACTGGAAACATTAAAGTCCATCACCTGTCAAGAAGAAACCTAAGGAGCCTGCTGCTTTCTGAGGGGTGGAGAGATACCAGGTCACTTTTTCTTACTGTAAGAGTGTGCTGTGGAAGGGTGCAACACCCACCCCTGCTCATTGCTCCACAGCGTCTCAGAAATCTCCAGGAGTAAATCCCTGTCACATGAGCATTGCTTTGAGCTTTCCGGAGATGGCCTCTTTGGCTACACCAACTCCTGCAATCAATCAGAGTCAGATCATGTGAATTTTTCTTTATGCTTTTTGGCTGGTTTTCCTTCACTTGCTCTATTCTAAGTGGATTTCATTGTTAAAAATTCCTTAAAATGGAAATGAGGATTGATGGTGCTCACGGTTTATGGAAGACTGTTTACTCAAAGGGAAAGAAACCCCCCAGCATCCCGGGTTTCTGTCCTTCTGCTCCCGAGCGGGAAGCTCAGAGCAGAGCTCCAATCTCAGGTCAAGGCCAAGAGGAAGATCCCAGGATGGGGCAACGGGCAGTTCTGGGAGCTGCCACCCAGAAACTTGAATGGTGCAGAAATATTGTGCCCTTCCTAGCACCGCTCATCGACGCATCTCGGAGCCCAGAGCCCGCCGTCCCAGTCAGGTCAGTGGAGCTGTGACATCTGGCAGTGTCGCTGTCTTTCGGGGGGGATTAGGTGCAGAGGCTGCTCGGATGCTGTTACGTAAATACCCTGAGATGCCGCCTGCGGATGTTGGTGGGGCCGGACATCTGTGCTGTGATCCCTCCCGGCTTACGGAGCACACGCTGTAAATCCTCGTTTCACACTCGTCGGTTGTTGTTATCATCGGAGACCTTTATGTCAGGCAGGATTTGGTGGAACATGGAATAAAAGTATATGGAATAAAAGCAGAAGCACCAAATGCACTGCTAGCTCCGACTGCTGTAGATGCCAGTGGTCCTCCTGTACCAGGGATGGACAAAGTCCTGAGCTCCTGCTCCATCCCACCCGCCTGTGTGCCGCTGTGTCCCCAGCTACCCTCCCTGGCCTGGACAAAAGAGCTTCCCTGGCACTTTTCAGCTTTCCTCCAGACATTTCCCAGGCCTCTCCCCAAGGTGCATTGCCTTTCCCAAAGATTTTTGTGGCAGATTCAATAAGGCATTGCCACAGCCTGGAAGAAATTACAGAAAAGGCAAAAAGCAAGTTTTCTCCAGGACGACTGACAGAAATTGCTACTAATGAGCCAACTACCTAAAATGGATGAGATTTACCCTGGGTCCTTGGAGCAAGGGATGAGTCCTCGACTAGTGGCAGCATCAAAAACACCCTGCTTGTCACTGGCCTCCAAGTAGAGTGTGACCCGTTAACCACGGCCCTCTGAGCTCAACCCTTCAACCAATTTCCTATCTGTGTAGTTGTCCACCCATCCAGACTATCACTTAGATCCAAAGATATTGTGAGAAGCTGGAATCAAAAGGCCTGGTTAAGTACAGGCAAGTAGCATCCACTGCTGTCCCTTCATCCACAGATCCCTTCACTGTCACAGAGGCAATCAGGTTGGTCAGATACGGCTTTTTCTTGAGGAATCCATGCTGATTGCTCCCTTGATGTCCCCCTTTTTACCTTGATGTGCATAGAAATGAGTTATAAGAGGACTTTCTTCATGGTTTTCCCAGGAGCTAAACTGAGGTTGACCAGCTTGTAGTTTCTAGGGTTGTCCTTTTGGCCATTTTTGAAGACGGACACGACCCGTGCGTCTCTACAGTCACTGAGACCTCTCTGACCTTCCAAAGGAGAGTGTCCAGCCACTGTTCTCAGCAACCTTGGATCAGGCCATCTGGGACACGTGGACTTGCATGGGTCGGGTTCTCTAAGCAATCCCAATCTTTCTCCTCTGCCTTGAACCCTTTTACTAAGCCCAGAGGACCTTGCTAGTGAAGACACAGAGTACCTCAGCCTGGTCTCTGCTCACTGCCACTAACTCACCTGCCAGCACATTTTGCTTGTGGAGCCTTTTGTGGTGAACACTCTTCTCATTGCCTCACACATCCCTTCCAAGTCTTGACTCCATTTGAGCACTGGCTTTCCTGACACCACCCCCACATGTTTGGGCTGTAATTCCAAATTGCTCCTTTGTGTCCCACCCTTGCTTCCACCTTCTGTATACTACCTTTTTTTTAGGAGCATAGCTCAATCATGAGTTCCCTGCTTGGCCAAAAGCCAGTCTCCTGATACCTCTGTTTGCTTTCCTGAGTACTGGGATGAACAATTCTTGTGCTCAGCAGAGTTGGTCTTTAAAGACTTGCCAGCTTTCCCGAGATAGCTCTCCTCTGCACTGCCGAGCTGCCTCCTGCGGGCTCCCACCTACCAGCTTCCTGCATAAGCGGCACCCTGCTCCCCCAAAGACCAGCACCTGTATCTCACACGCCTCCTCCGCACTCTCCCCAGGATCTTGAACTCTGCTCTTCCGCGGTCACTCCAGCCAAGCTTGCTATTGATTCCCACATCCTCTGTTAATTCTACCTTCCTAATGGCAAAAAAAGAAAAGCACCAACAAATCCAGCTCTTCTGGACTCTCAGAAAACGTGACTACATCAACCCAGACCGAACTGTGGTCTTGCTGTGACTATTGATTCTGTGTTCTGGTGCAGGAAGAGCATGTAAGAGAGGAACTGAATTCAAGTAAAAAGCAGCAGGTGCTAAGCATGTGTCTCTTCTTGTCGTGGGAAATTAATTTTCCAAGTAAATGGGGCCATTTGTTTGCATACTTTCTCCATGCAATCATATTTCCATAGCTTTACATGGTTGGGGATTGTCCTTGCAGATCAAAAGACAGGAAGACATATAAACCTGGTATTTAGGAAAACAATGTTAATGGTAAGAGCATGTTTTAAGGCAAAAGATTGAGGAAATGGAAAATTAATCAAAGATTAACATGAATCATATCCCAGAACTATGACCCTTATAGGAACACAAGATTAAATGGAAAGCAGAAGCATTTTTATTTCTGATAAATATACTGAACTCGACTAGTTAAAATCGCTTTTTCACATATTAAACTGGCCTCCTCACCTGTATCAAATGAAATCTGTAGGCTTCCAGCTGTCAGTTAACTCTCCACCTTTTTAAAGTAGTATATTGGTATTTTTTAAATCAGTTCTTGATGAGCCTCTCCTGTAATTTCCAGGAATTTCAGTGCCAGCATTTATTGTTTGCACAGCTACTGAGCAGACCTGTTGTTGTACCAAAATCCTGCAACCTGATTTTTCTGGCTGCTATCTTCTCCCCAATAGGCTCACTTGCATTTTCAGTTCTTCTCTGTTTAAAATAAAACGTGATCCTTCCTCAAGAATGTCAATGCCCCAAAAAGATGACTTCTGCAGACCGTTTTTCTACTTCTTTTGATTTTTCAATTTTCTGCTTCTTCTAAGCACTACTTCTAATCTTTCTCAGGGTTCAACCTTACTATGTAGGTTTTGCACCATTCTGGTAAGTGACTCCTCTTCTTCACCATAAGCAGGCACCAACAGATCTGAAATCTAAGAACACTACACCAAATTATACCGACTTCAGAGAAGGATATATCTGTTTTCACATTGGCCTTTTAATGTTATTATCATTATTATTTTAATCACTACCTCTTTGGATGTCACCAGACTCCTTGCCCTGACTTCAGAGAAGGATATATCTTTTTTCACATTGGTCTTTTAATTATTATTGGCCTTTATCATTATTATTTTAATCACTACATCTTTGGATGTCACCAGACTCCTTGCCCTTTATATCCACAAACCTTCTGCTTTTGTGAGCTGGAGTCACGGAAGAGCTGGATGGCAGAAAATGAGTATGCTCCGGAGAAGCCACCAGAGGTAACGCGAAGGTAGCACCACAGAGGTGCTACCTTCTCTTTGAAGGTCTCCTCTTTGATTAATCGGAGATAACACTATGAAACCATTCTATCTGGATGTTGAAACCTTTGCCTGTATCCTTCTTTGCCAGGAATGTCAAACAGCTCCCATATAAAAATTAAGAGGAGGCTTTCTCCTTTTTGGGTGTAGGCCTAAATGTTCTTCCCAGTCACACCAATCCAAGGACGAGCAATGTCCAAAGAAGACTTCTGCCATCCACACCTATGGTGGATAGAGCATGTGCAAACAGGCAGGGCGATGGCTCTGCTGGTATGCAGCAGCTCTTCCAGGAGTTAACAGGAGTTAAATCATGCCTGAATTATCAACTCGGAATTAATTTTGAGTTTATGGTCCCGAGGGTGGTGATGAAAGGTAAGCATGACACAGCCAATGCTGATGAAGTCACTGTATCACTGGTCTAACCCTAGTGATGTCAACATGATGACAGGATATTTCAATTAAGTGGTTGAATTCCTATTTTAAATTAATTGCTTGTGATTCACTTGAGGATTCCCACACTTCTGATTCCCAAGCTTGAGCAGGAGGCATCAGGAAGCACCACCTGGTAGGGCAGTCGGCCTCGTTGGAGCAGTCCCGGTGCCTGAGCACTGGAAAAACACGCAGGGAACCGAACCCCGTGAGGAACAGCCCTGACCACGTGGCAGGGAGATGGGGAAGGGAGGGTTTCCTGAGGGCTCCTGCCTCAGCTGGCCCAGGCTGGAGCTCAGCCCGTCTCCGAGCACCACGGAGGTGGCAAAGGCCGGGCCTGGAAAGCCCGGCACAGTGACGAGGAGGAAGAGAGGGTGGCAGGAGAGCAGAACACTGAGGAAATGCAGGAGGAAGTGCAGATGTTTTCCCAGATAGCTTGCTGGGGAAGCCACAAAAGCACAAACTCATCCTTGCATTCAATGACTATTTTTCCCTGAATCTTCCTCCAAACCTAGCAAAGCTGCGATATGGAGAAAACCCCTGTCAGTAAATAGAGAGATCTGGCCCTGCCGGCCCACGCACCTCGATGCATTTCGGGTTGCCCTCTATGTGCCCCCCCAGAACAAAACAGCTTCCCTAAGGGGCAGCTGTGGCTTTAGCCCAAGATCTTTCCCAGCTGCACTTCCACAAGGCTGGTTTTGAAGCTGGTGACACGGTGCTCCTCAGAAGTGTGGAGGCTGCAAGCAGAGCCTGAAGCTTCTGCTTACAGATAAACCTGTCGTGAACGTGCAAACAGGATTTCACAAGGTAGAGGATGTTGCCACCTACTGTTCAAAACCAGACGGACATTAGTCCCACTGGGCTTTGGGTCAGTGCTTTTCTGCTTGTTTGTTTCCAAGTTCTTTTGCAGACTGGCGAGCCTGGTTGATGGGAATAGGATGAGGCACGGAGCAGGGAAGAACTGCAGAAGAGCAGAGGTACCTGCTTGGCGTCACTTCTTCCCTAGTACCTGTTAGTTCAAGGTGCAAGTCTACTGGGAAAATGAGGATCCAGGTGGGACAGATCTTGGGTATTTTGTGCCTGGAGCTGTTCCGGGGGTTGTAAAAGCAAATTCAAAATTATTAAGAACTACAAAAAGTAAGTATCTAACCTAAACATGCAATGTTTAGGTAGCGTATTCCAAAGAACTGGGTCATAGTGGGAAGATTAGAGTGTGCACACTTAGGGCAGGATTAAAGAAAAAAGGCCAGCAGTTCTGTGAGTCTGTGGATCCAGCACCTAGAAAGAAAGAGAGAAAAGCAGAAAAAAAATATCTTCCCAGGATGTTTTTGTTTTGCAGGCAGTACTAATAGAGCCTACAATGCTGAATTGCTTTTCCTAGTGAGCTCTCTTTGAGGAAGGATCTATTAGTTGCAACCATCTTCACAGGGCCTGAACTTCTTCCCACTGGGGAGGCAGTGGAAATCAGCAGTTCTGTGAAGTAGCCCCTCTATCCTGATATCTCTGCTCTTAATGTGATTCTGCATGGAGACAGGAATTTCTGATTGAAACCTGAAGAAAGCTACAGTTCAGGTGAGGTTTTCAGAAACATTTGGTGGCAAAGGGAAGATCTGAAAACTTCAGTGCAACTTGCAAACTTGCCATTTAGGAAGTGTAGCCACCCTATCAAAGCATGTGTTGGTATTTTCATCTTAAGTAACCTTTTTATCAAGCCTAGAGGAGCGCTTCAGGCCAATACAAGTTACGGTGTGCGCAGTGGCTGAGACTGTCCCGAAGCAGGGAGCAAAAAGTCTTCATTGTTTCACAAATAAATACCTAAAAACTTTCCACCACATTTTTACCAAGTTACAGACGGTTCTTTCAGCCACAAGTTCCTCTTACCTTTATTATAACGCACTTGGATTCACAATCCCCCGTGCCAGGGAGCCTAACAGCAGTCCTGGGAGCAGGGCAAACTTGCAGCACAGCCACCCCCTTGCACAGATCCATCGGGAACGTTTTCCCCGTCTGAGCGGTGCTGCCAGGAGGGAGGGAGGGCCCGGAGAGCCGGGGCCCTCTCCCGGGCAAGTCAGGGCCCCGTTTTGGAGCACAGCTCGTGGCAGCAGCTCTCGGGCACGGCAAGGCAGAAAACACCTCTAAATTGCTAGAAAAAGTCTTTCAAAGACGTAGGTTTATCAAGTGCAGGCGGAAGGAAAACTTCAAATATTTCCCAAGAAGTACCTGGCTACAGAACTCCTCCCAGGTTCCTCACGCAGCAGCACGTTACATCACAACATTGTTTATTATGTGACTTTTTACAATACAAACAAAAATACAGAAATGCAGTATATGAATACAGCTAAATGCGAAACGGTGATGTTTTTCTTGAGGCCATATTCCCATTTCTAGTAAAATAAAGAGACTGCACACAGGTAGAAACAGGTTGGTAGTTAACTCCACAATTTTGCCTAGAAATGACCTATAAATGCATTTTCCTGCTACTTACCATAAAATGTAAAAAGGGAGTTAAAGGAAAGTTTTACTCACTGGTTCCTACCATATGAAAGAAGCTATATTCTATTTAGAAGGGCCAATATATGGAAAAATATCTAAATTAAATGTTATTACAAAAATGAAGCAGTAATGAGATCCTTCTGGCTAAAGAAGTTACTAAATGAGAATAGCATATATTTAAAGAATCCAAAACATAAAAGGGCTGTTATAAAAAGCTTAGGTGCACTGTAAGCCTACAACTTCTGTTTTTCCATGTGTACTTTTAAACAATGGAAGTGTCAAAAATAGGGTCAACTGTGTTAGACTAAATTACATTATTGTATATGCTGCACTGAATGGAGTTCTTGTATTATAATAATAGAGAAGCATTGTTTGCATCATATTATGGCAATTTATCCTCACTAAAAACCGTCTAGAGTCCTTGCATTCTTGAATATCCTGTAAACTGTCAAACCACCAGAACATGATTGTACAACAGTAAAATGTTTTCTTTTGCATTAAAATGACATCTGTTTAAAAAAAAAGGAAAAAAAAAAGGTACTTAGAGCTGTTATTTTTCCAAGTACACAACACCCTAGACAATTCAAGGCATCTCATTCTCCATCAAAATTAACAAAAATTTGTCATGCTGTTAAATCCATGGCTATGGATACAACTGGTGCAAAATTGGTCAAACGGATCCAACAAACACTGATGTCCAGGCTGGCATATTGGCAACTAATACGTAACTGGTGGTCAAAATGATGCATTTAAAATATCTTCCCTTTCTTCTTATTCTTTTCCAAGGTTCTGAAATGATAAAAAAGAGTTTTGTTAAATAGTAAAAGAAAGCATGATCCAATTAAAAAAAGCCTATGTATGTGTTCTAAATATGCATTTATAAAGTCTTACTGGTTGCAATACAATGTATAAAAACTTACTATATATGCAGTACTAGTATGCAGAGTCAATCACTGCTTTTATAGCTATGCTCCTTTTTGAGGCCTGGGACACATAAAGCCTTTCACATTTTATAAAAGCTTTTATCATTATCCTGCAGCATCTAGTGTTATCCAGCTTTCAAAATCAAACACAGTTTTTCTAGATAGATCTAGCCATGTATGGTCACAAGTTTTCCCATAATAAAGCTTGCTTAAGAGTATGGTAACATGCCAAATATCTCTGATTTATGCTCATCTGTAACATAAAGCAGTTTAAGATTTTCCTTAATTTTAAATTAGGTTTTCAAAATGGCCAGGCACTATTAATAGCTATTATCAGAGAAATTTCCTTTTACAGAAAGCCAGAGAACATTATTTGCAACATATAATTGCAAAGCAAGAATTCAGTTTACCTGGAAGAATTCTGTTGTTCCAAAATACGTTGTTGAGCTTCCCAGTTTGCTTTTTCATCCTCAAACTGGCGACGCTTTTCCTCTAATTCTTTGTGTTGTGCCTCTAAATTCTTTTTCATCTGTTCATGGCGTCGTTGCAGCTATAGAAAGTTACCAAAAGAGTCACCAAACATCTCTTCAGCTACTGTACTAGAGTGATAAAGCTAATTAGACCCAAAGTTCTATCATTTACAAGGTTTCTTTATTTAACAAAGAATTTATTAATTCCATAATCCCACTTTTATTAAAGCCCGCCCAAAGTAAAGCATGAGTACAACTAGGGGCCGTATGCAGGTACGTACTGCAAACAAAAGGAAATTCAAGAATACTTTGACATTTGATGTAAATGTTTTGCAAATTGTAAAACATCTGGATCAATAATGCCTGAATTGGCAACATTTCTGAAAGAACGAAAAGGAAAACCCCATAGATTTCAGCCTATCTTACTAAAAATTTATTCAGGAAAGCGTTATTATTAAATGGATTTATTCGCTTACTAAAAGAATCAATATTGAAATCAATTGCCTGCACTGACAGACCAGTATAAGGAGTCTCTCTTGCAAGCTTTTGTTGATGGGACAGACTGAAAAACAATCAAATATGTTGGACATGGGAATGGAGACAGTGTCGGGAAAAGTGATTTCACTTGTGCTGTGTAACAGGATTTTTAAAACCCGAGTTAGAAAACTCTCTGCCCTTTCTCTCCCCCATATCCCTCTCTTCAGAAACTCCTTCAGAAGATATTTTCCCTTTACAGATTTTTATACTCAACACTGCCATCTACTTTCTGCAAATGGGAAAATCCAAGAGAAGTTACTGAAGTCTTGAATGGTGAAGGGAAAAACAAAATAGAAAAAACACAGAATGAACTGCATGGACAACTAAAACATTAATTAGCAGAGTGCACTCAGTGAAACCATCATGAGGTAGCAGAAATAAAACAAGATGGAATATTCCTGTTTGTTTATTTTTCTTTAACTAGAGACTTATTGCACAAGGCATGGTAGAGGCCAGAAGTATAAATAGGCTAAAGAAGATATGAGACAGATAAACAGAAAAGATAAATTCATCTGTAATTAAACACTATGATCCAAATACAACCTCTAGCTTAGAAATCACTTGACACAACTGACTGGAACAGCTAGCATTTATATTCTTTTCTGTATCTACCTATTTTTGACTACTTTGAAAGAGAAAATCAGGTTCTTTTTTTTTTTCCTGTACGCCAGTACCTGAATTCTCCTTTGCTACCTGCTGCTTGGCTCCTCATACTGCCTAGGCTGGCAGGCCTGGCACCTGCCTTGCCAACTCTTCGCACTTGCTCTCCGATTGGGAGCCAAATCGTTGTTTGTGATTTGGAACTTCTCTATTGGGTATAGATCCTGAGCGAAGCTGCCTTTCTAAAACTTAAAAGTCTTTTTTCTTTTTAAATATAATTTTATCCTAGTCTGTTAAAAACATGACTTCAAGAGTTGCTCTAAGCATGTGGACATGAAAATTACATTTTAAATTTATTTCACTAATAAAGCAGAAGTTGGGGAAAAAGTAACATGGTTTTCTTTAAATCTAAGACCCAACTACGGAACCAATTTTTAAACAGATGTTATGTTGCCAAATCTTGGAAAAAGAGCCATCTCTACACTGGTTCTGTAACAACCCCATGACATTTGAGAAAATTTGTTCACCTCAGCTTCTGAGTCCTTCAGTTTCTGAACTTTTTCTTTGACTTTCATCTCAAACACCTGTTCCATTTCCATTTCCATTTTCTTCATTTTGGCTACATGCTCTCTCCTTTCCTCCTCCATCTGTGCCAATGGGCTCCTGCCATGAATCCATAAGAAAAAGTTAGCTAAGAAGTCTTTTTTTAAAAAAAAATATTGTTGCATTAGGACATCTGCAGAAAACAGGATAAAAGCACCTAAACATTAGAATGAATAATATAGCTGCATGTACTACTAGCTTAAATTCAATTTGTCTTACTACATTGCTTACTACATAAGCATTTTACAAAAAGATATTTCATACAATGCCCCTCCTCCCATTAGATTTATATTATATTTAGGTTATTACAGAAAGTCTTTATGAAACTCTTTACTTTCTATCTTTAGTAAAACCTGATCATGGGAAAAGAGGAAATCAAAGTTACTTGCAACTATATATACATATGTAATAAGCATTTTTTTTTTAATCACTGTATTTCAAATGACCTTCAGGCACTGTTTTCCTTCAAATACAAACAGATAGAAAACACAGATAGAAAAACTACCAGACAGAACCTTTATTTAAAACTGATCATTCAAAATGTTTCTGGCAAAAGAACTCTAAACCCTTATGGTTCAAGATCATGCTAAATATAAACTAACATTAGAAGTCGGTTGAATAACAGTGGTCATTCTTCTGAACAGGTAATTTTGGAAAAAAAATATGGGCAGCGGAACATCAGTTGTTCATGAAAGTATTAGTTGGAAGACTTAGAAGTATTAATAAACTTAATTTAAAAAACCTACATGATTCTTAACTTTCGTACCCTTTAACTGATTTGCTAAATTCCACAAAATTTGGAAAATTCTATTAGCCTGCTATCCATGTTAAAGTGATACTGTCTTTAAAAAGCAAGTTTCACATTAAGCATCGTTGACAAAACAGGATAATTTTAATCTAGTGATGATTTCTGCACACAGTCTACCATAAGACTTTTAAAAGAATAATCAAAAATTACTGTCTTCTTGTTTCAGGATGAATATGCATGGTTTTTAGAAGGGATTCATTTTCAACTACCTTTTTGGTAATAAATAAATAACTAGATAGATAAAGAAATGAGTTGAATATGCAGAAGACCCTAAAAAGAGAATAAAAATCAACAAGCAGAGAATATCTACTCTAATATATTCAAGGTCAGACCTAAAAATAAATTAAAGGTGGCAAGTCTAAGCCTTGTCCAAAGGGTTTTTTTTATTCTTTAGAATGTATGCAAAAACTGTTCTGATTAAATTCAGGCAGAAAAAGTATTCTAGAAGGAAAATGAATTGACTAGATTTTAGAAAAGATTAAAACATCAGAATAGTAAAAAACATCCATTTTCATTCAGAATTTACAACTCATTCTTGAAAGCGTTTATACGTCAAACATAGTTAAGAATCATTTTGACCATTAACGGCTTCTTTTTATCCTCTTGCTTGTGCACTGCAAGAGTTAATCAGTGAAAGCAAAGTCATATGAACTCAAGGTCACATGAACAATTTTTCAAGTTTTCTGAAAACAGTAGTTTGAAATGTGCTTTAAAGGTGACAACTGGATGTGGTAAAGAGGATGGCATTTCCACACACACAAAAAGTAAATTAAATGAGCCTGAACTAATAGCTGCAAAGCTTGAATTGGCTAGTAAAATGCTTCAGTACTACTCATTGGACTGAAACCGCTCATCGGGGTAATGTTTAAGTGTTGAAAATGCCAACTGCAAGCAACTTTTATCAAGAAAACAAAATTGGTTGAGCTTGGGTCGAGTACTGTAATGCACACAACCAACTCAGGTAAGAAACAAGTGAGAGGATTGGAGTAGGCAAACCATCCAAAGCCTGTTTTATTTTTTCATTGCCAGTCTACCTTTTAGAAGTTTTTAAAGTACTCAGATGTGTCTGCCCTTCAAATTTAGCCTAGGGAGTAGATCTAAATGCCAATGAATCATTGCTACAATTTCTACAGACTGTCCTCCTGTGGATGACCCCGTAGTTATCATCATGCAAGTATTTGGCATTGGTAAGTGCACATTATCCCTTGCTCCAGGATAAAATAATGCAAAGGACTTCAACAGGATGAAAAGCTCAAGGAAGGAAAACAACAACAAAAGGACCACCACACATACACACACAAATCCACAAAAGAAAAAAAAAATACTTATCTGGTTTAATAGGATGTATGTTAAAACTGACCTCTAAGATTTGCAAAAGTTAAAATTATTCTAGACAGACACAACTAGAACGTCTGCAAGCCAACAACAGAATAAAACCATGTCCAAAAAAGATTAAAATACCTAGTTTTCCAATTCAAGGTTTTTAAATTTACAGATAAGTATAATTTGACTGATTTTTAAAGCATCTATATATATGTACCATGGAACTAGTAAGAGGCTGCAGATCCAAACTGGGGGAATTTCATAATTTATATGCTGAAGCTGTCTTCTCATTGTTGAAATTTAAACAAATGTGTCTTAAGGTTTGACCAAAGCATTTTGAATAGTGAAAGTTTTTTGTCACTGAAAATATTTGGAACTTGTTCAAGTTTATGTCAGCACAGCTTTAGGGGAAAAAAAAAACACAGGAAGAGGGGGACAGGGTGGGGAAACAATGCCAAGAGTTGGATAACAGGGAACTGTTTTAAATTTGATACGTTACACAGTAAAACTCTTTCTGTGTTAAAAGAATTTTTTTCTTAAATTTTTGGAAAAATTTAAATGACCACTTACATGCCTTCAACTGTGTCAAATCTAAAAAACAAAAAATACAGAGGCTTAGCTTAACATGCTTAAATAAAACCACAAAAGCAAGAAGCAATAATTAAAAAAGCAAATTCATTATAAATAGATTCCTAAAGCTAATTATATGCTCCCAAAAGAAAATTTTTCACAGTAGAATGATAGACTGTTAGTTAGAGTCGGTTATTTTTATTTCAAATCTAGTTAGTAAATCACTACACCGTGTGAATATTAATGAGGTGCAAATGCATTTCCAGGAACAGTTTTACCTAAAGTGTACTTAAAATACGCCTGCTTTTTAAGTGATTCGAGGTACGTGAGGGACTCTAAGCTTTCCTCAGAAGCCAGTTTTCTGAAACCCAAGCCATCTCTACGCTTCTCTGCTCATTAAAACCAAGGCTGTCACCTCAGAAAGGACATTACATTGCTAAGTTCCACGCGGGCCTGCGCAGCGAGAAGAGCCCGGGTGTCGGTGGGCGGCAGCGGTGCCGCGGGGCTGCAGGAGGCCTCCTGGCCAGCGGGCACCTCCGCCTGAGCACACGCTGCATGACCAAGGCCCGAACTGAGCACACGTGCAACATGAGCCCGGTGAGACTCTGATATTGAACTTGAAGGGCTTTAATACTCTTAGAAGGGCTGCATCCGAGTCCCTGTTCTGCTGAAAAGGAAGCGGCGAATCTCGGGTTAGGGAAAGCTACTGAAATAGGAAGAATGCAGTAAAGAGGAGCGAGAAAGGGCCTCAGCGCAGCAGGACCTAGATATTTCGTGTTTTGTCACCCTTGTGACAGTTTATGGAACATGCTGGCAGGCAAGACTCATCTCTACTATCATCAAGATCTATCTTTTAATAAAAGTTTTAAGCTCACTGAAAATATCAATTTCAAATATAAAAATTAAAAGAAATTTAGTTTTCACTTAATTTCGAATTTCGGAACAAACGTCGGTTTTAGCACATGCGATAATGCTCATATTGAGCTACATTTACTGCATAGTCTGAAGAGAAATGATCCCTAGAATTAAAAGTTACCTTTATATATATATATATATATATACATATATATATATATATATATATATATATATATGTATTTTAATTAAGAGACGGGTTGGTGTTGAAAGTTTGAAGAACTGTCACATGAAACCTAAGCCAGAAACTAGGCTACATATTCATGGCAAATGTGTCTTGTATTTCCCATAGGGCAGCTTGTTATCTGTTTTGCCACAGAGAAGAAATCTCAGGGAATTAATCACTGCCGAGAAGGAATTGCTTCAATTCATCTGTACGGTATTTTTAAAACTTGTGCCAGCTTCCCCGAGCCAGAGGCTGTGTCTGTGCGCAGCAAAGCGCTCGTAGCAGCGCCAGGGAGCACCAGAGCACATCCCCAGCCTCTCTAAGGAGCTGCCTCCCACTAGCGACTCCCATTTCCAGGGATCAACTCCTACTGCACCATTCTCAGAGCCCTGCAGGAAGCAGGCCGGCATCAGATTCCCAAGGGAATGCACAGCTAAAGTGTTAATATTTATTCTTCCCGACCTTGCAACTAATTTCTACAAAGATATGCATAGTTACTATGAAAATTCTCTATGCTGCTTCAATTATCCTAGATTCAAAACTAAAAATATATTTAAGTAATAAAGGCAAGAAAAAAGCATAAAGTTTAAATAAAATGCCGCAGCTCAGCACGCAGAAAGGTAAGAGAAGAAAAGCATCAGCTGCTTCATGGCCAATATAAAATAATCAATCTTGAGTAAGTCACAAAGTCAGACGTTCACTAAAGAAAGGCTCAAAATATTCCCCACGGACATCCCTGTCTTCCAAAGGGCTGAATCCCGAGCTGTGGTAGTTCACGTCCTCTCCTGAAGGGAGGTGACAGCTAAGTGCCCCGGCTGAGTTTGTTCACCCTGTGATCCAGTCCTAAAATGTTCTGAACAGCAAGTCTCACACAAAGCAAACTGTCCCAAAAGATACTTTTATCTTTAAATTCCCAAGCAGGACAGGAGGGCAGGAGGCAGCACAAGCAAGCAGGCGCCTAAAAGCAGAGCCATTCTGGGCACTCAGGGCATAGGTTTTCCTGAAAATCAATATCTCAGCAATATCAGCAGCAATGGATGGGGGCAGAGGAAACGCGCTTTGGGAACCTCCTGGTATAGGTATTTACACAGGAATCTCTTGTCATGTTTGCAATAGGAAAATTAAAATCACTGCATTATTCTTTTTTAATAGTATACAGAGTCCTCAGATTAGGTAACAGATTCAGTTTGCAGGTGCAAAGCAACACAAATGTAAGCAAACACAAAGCATGCAGTTGCAGAAATGTTAAAATTTAGATTTTTCCAAATCTAAGTAAAACATAGTAAGATTTCGAAAAGAAGAAAAAATTGCTATGAAGCACCACAAAACAAAAGCAACACAACTTTCTGTGGTGACAGAAACAAAGTTTCATTTTTAAAAGGACAGCAACAGCAGGTTAGACGAATCCTGCAGATTGGTCTGTTAGAGGACAGCGACATTTTTGTCTCTCACCTGCCATCTGCTCCCCATTTCCAAACTGTTTTGTTCTCCAACGTGCAATCTTTTTGCACGCTTGCAAATTTTCTTTTTTTTTCCTTCCTCGCCCACAGTTTCTACCCCACGAAGCGATTTTACTTCTTCAAATTGGCCGGCCAAGGGCACGGTGCTGCTAGGAGGGTGAACACGGCCTTGGCACTGCTCCGAACGCTCCTCCTGGCCCCTCCAGGGCCCTTGGTGCGCGAGGCCGCGCGACGGTGCGAGCGCAAACCGCGGCGTTCGGGAGGCCGCGTTGGAGCCTGCTCTCTCCAGCACCTGACCTCACTGCTAATCTAGCCTAAATCTGAGCGCTCGTTTGAAGAGTTGATTGACCTGACACATCCTGTTACATTTTTTGTCACTGCTGAGCAAGGAAACTTTGCGCAGTTTCATGCTGAGAGTAAATCAAGCCCCCTTTAATCGTTCTGTCATAGGCACTTTCAAAGCAAGAAGATATTGCAGAACTGACACTTGCTTTCATGAAAAAATAGCTTTGCAGCTCTCAAACAAACAGAAATAGCGGTTATTGTCTAATTTCAGAGATATTTCTGGAGAAACGAGTGTAACTTGGTGTGTCAGTAAACTAACCAAAAGCCATCCTATGTTTTGGTTGAGAAAATTGTATTTAGACGTAGAAGGATTTTATTTAGATACGGTATTTCAAACATCATTGTACAATGGGAATACCACGGAGTCTACTTTTAAAGTTTCCAATAATTTCACCAAGCTGGCAAACAACTTGCTGCCAAAGGTAGCCGGAGTATCATACTAAGCTTAAAACAACCCTGCAGTGCCAACTTTCCTCCCATGAGACGGGGACAGACAGACCATCATGCTTTACTATAATTTCCCTCACATAAGCAGCTTAGAAGATGCCAGGGCAGCCTTTCAATAAGGACAATAGCATATCTGGATTTTTACTTTGGAAGTTTCTAACCAAACATGTATCTATTGCTCTCGAAAACGCCCCCAACACTGACTATTGAGATCACAGAAGAGAAACCAAAGGAGACAATAAGGTCAAGAGTAACATATATACCAAAACAGAAAAGCTAACACAGAAAAACTTCACAAAAAGAACCACTGAAACAAAACTTATAAACAGAAACTCTAAGCTTATGGATTCTCTTGAGAATTAAATCCAATGAAAACCAATTATTTAACCTATTCAGTTATGCTAGTGCAAAGCTTAATAAAAGTGTAAAGAAAAAGACCAAGGAAATCATAATTAAACCAGACATAGTATTCAGACCAGAACTCAGGCAGTGGACCAAGGAGGAGGAGAAGGGAGTGGGGTGGAGGAAATAAAAATGAATAGATAAAAAAATAAAAACACCCAACACGCCAAGACACCAAAACCACCAAAATAAATCCCAACCAACCAAAACAAACAAAATGGAATGAACAGAGAGCAATATAACCTTAATTAGAACTTACTTTGTTAGCTGCCCTTTATTTTTGTTGTTGTCAACACCGTTGTACGTAACAGCTGCCAGTTTTCTGCTTCTGTAGTTCTCGTAATGTACATTGTTAGTGACATCCTTCAGGTCCTGCATGTGAGTTCTGTCAATAAAGGCAATTTATAAGCTTAATGCATGGATATTAAATACCATCTCAAAAATATGAGTCTGTGTTTGTTTTGCAGGTTTACTTAATCATCTCTCTCGCTCCATTCGTGTTCTGTTCCCCACAAGGTTGTCATTTGCCCATTTAAATCAGAGTGGTCAAGAGACAACAGAAATAATTTACTATTTGGAAATGAACTATTTCAAGTTTGCAGTATTTTTTAGCAATAGTTTAAAGGACCAACATTCAGAAAATTCCAGAAAGTTTTGTAGAAAAATATGTAAATATTTAGAGAACACATATAAAAGTTGTATATTATACTGGAGCAGATGCACTGAAGTTTGTCGAGCAAGAAGCAACAAATATATGCCAAAACTTCCCAGGTTCTGCATTTGAAATCTGCCAAAAGTAAATGTAAAGTTCCAGACTAATGTACAAACATTAGCTGCAGTCCTCTCTCACTATCAGCTTGAAGCAAAGCACAACTTAGAATTCAAACTGTTGCAGCAGATGCAACTTGCTAAACTGCCACGAACATAGGAAGAATAACTAAACATCAGTACCTAACACAGCAAAGCAAATGCAGTCTTGCTTGAACAAACTGCTGGCTTTGAAAATTAAAGCATACCTACAATCAAGTACACGTGACACCGACAGACAACTCAGGTTCCACAATTTTCAAAAACAAATAATCATTAAGAACTATTACAAAATGACCATCACTGCCATGACTCACTAGTTACGTGCTTGAATGAGACGTTATCATAAGGAGTAAGATACTGTTTATAATTAAAAATAGGGTGATTAATATGAACTGGTGAAGTCTCCTTTCCTCCAATGCAAGACCTTCCAATCGGTTAGTCACACTAGCAAGCCCAATGTCACCTGTAAGCTGCTCACCTTATCAACATGTTCCTCAGAATCGTGAAGTCACAGTGCTCACCATTTTCAACTGCAAAAGGAAACAGATTTACATGACAGCCAACCATGAAAATATGCACCTTACACCAAGGCAAGACTTTCGGACATCACCCAACCACTACATTCATTCCAACAACAGACCCTTCTCGACCTTTCTTTACTTTGTGTTTATGCACCTGGGTCACTGCATCTCACCGGCAAAATTCTTACGCTTTGCAAGCCCCACTAGTAAACTGCACCCTGAGCCAATAAGGCAGAATAAGCTGCAGCAGCAGAAACAGTTTTGCCTGTTGAGCTAGATGCTCCTTGGGAGGCCCTGTCAGCACAACTGTGTAATTAAGGTTCAGATACTAAAGACTTCAATCTTGATCCAGTTACATCCAAGACCTTTAAAAGACACAGCCCATCTCCCACCTCCTCAACAAAAGTCTTCATTTTAGTGTGGACTCAAATATTCATTCACTAAATAAAGGAAGGCTGTATATTCATGTTGATGCAGTTGTCTACAGATCATAAGGGACGTCTGGGAGTTGTCATAAGATTTCCACCTATTTTGCTGTGCCCATCATCCTGTTTTTGTCATAGAAGACGGTGCTGCAAATGGTGTTTTGCTGACAGATAATGAAATATTACTAAAGGAACTGCATGCCACACTCAATCCTCTGGTGCACAGACTGCTGAGGGAGAGCACAAAGCACCTGGCAAGCAAAAGGAAGGCAGGAGGCTGATGCCAAAGCGCCCTGGGAAGGGGGACAGGCTTTTTTTGAGGGAGGCGAGGTGGGGAGAAATAGGGAGAAAACAAGAGAATAAAAAGGAATTACAAATAACCTAAGTGATCTCAAAAAAAAAAAAAAAAAGAAAGAAAGAGGCAGCATGTAATATCTTGCCGTGTCTACTCTCCTGCAGTTATTTTATTTCACAGTTTTACAGAAGGTGGGTATGGCTCATAGTGTATCAAGTCCTATCCTCAGAAAAGCGTTATTTCTAAGTCCTCTATATTCTATCCATAGGTGACAACCTCACAAAGCAATTCAGGCAGTTCCTTTTAGTTAGGTGGTAGTTTTCGCCCTTACAAAAGTTACAATCACACAAGTGTGAAACATTTGTAAGGTTTGTTTTAAAAATACAGAACAGCACCATTTTGTACATTTCAAAATGCTAACGCAAGAGCCTTAAAATAAAGTTTGATCTTCTAGTGCAGCTGGTTTTTACTTTGTGCCAAACCTCATTTCCTGCCAGACATGCACTTCAAAGAACTACAGCATTTCTCTTTAAAGCATTTATCCATACTGGGCTCTCCCCACCAGCACACACACTCCGTTTTGCACTGTAAACTTAGACAGTTGCTCCCTTGGTAGGGAAAAGTAAGCAAGAATCTTCTCTTTATTCTACATAACTACTGGGAAAAAGGGCAGTCATTATGGAAAAAACATTGCAAGTTTGTAGTGCTTGCTTCAAAATATGGTATGGTGCAAGCTCTACTTTTCATGTGGCATTTGCAATAGGTGAAGAGTGTTAAAGCATAAACAATCATTGCCAGAAGAATACCCAATTACCTTCTAATCTCTACGACAGGAGAAAATAAGTTTTAAATAACCACAGAAAGGGAACAGGTATTCAGTTCAATACAAGATACCTTCCTGTTGCTGCACATCAGCAATTAAGGCCAATATATTCTTGGAGAAAAATACATTTTCCCAGATACTTTAAATTGTTTTATGCTAGTCAAGCAGATCACGTTAACATTCCTAATACGAATTCCCTGAAAACAAGAACTTAAGAAATGAATTTTTTTATACAAAGTAAAATAAGAACACTAGCGAAGAGTTGCAATTTAAGCCTCATCGTTTTGTGCAGCAATTATAGTAAATTACAACAGGTTTGACAATTCCTCAGTGAAGTTGCAGCAAGAATCTGCACATAAAATTACCCGCTGCTGAAACTTTTACTGCTCTTCCAAGTATGTCAGAATAACAAAAATGTTACATGTAGCAAACTTCCAGACGAAAGTACATTCAAACTAAGCATTTTAAACATTTCAGATAAAGTCTCATGCCCTAACACCTTTAATAAGGACACGGACAACGAGAAAGCCTTACCTTCTGCAACGCCCCATGGGTACTGCCTTCCTCTCACTCTCTTGCCATTGACTTCAATGATCGTATTACTACCTACCACAGCAAGAGGCAAACGGTCCTGCAAGGTAAAGGATTGCTTCAAAAAATCAAACATTCCTACTGCCAGAGGATAAGGAAACCATGCCCGAGGAGCAACGTGACCTAGGTGATATCGCACTGCAATCAGCTTGCCCGAAGTGCAAGCACAGATACATATTTACTCATTTTTAACTAGGTTAATGATGTTATTATATATATGACATATAGTTTATTTATATACAATTTTATTTAGTTTTTTATTTAATCACCTTTTAAATTCTCTACATTCAGATGTATTTTGTAAATCATTTAAAAAGATATTTTTGCTACTTAGTAAACTAAACAGGCAACCCTTTCCTATTTTTTTCCTAATCAACTTGCTCAGTAATGTAATTTCAATTCATATTCCAATTGACTACAAGGATTATTACTTTGACAGGATCTTGCATCCAAGTTCTCAAGGATTTGCCAAAGAACTTGTACTGTAAGCTCTTGTTTTCAGCTGAAGCAACAAAGTAGCCAAGAACATCTTTAAATAGCTGAAAGGAACAGCTTACAAAGCTAAGTATTTTGCACTTTCCTCCTTGCTTTTATTCTGTTCCTCTCCTTTAGGCTAGCGAGCATTTGTTCCAGAATAACTTCCATTTGTGCTATGTGTATTTTATCTATCCTAGGTGATTCCCACAGAAACAAAAATATAAAAGCTTTTACAAGCTGTTAAAACAAGGGAGCAGAAAGAAGCAAGGCTCAAGAAGAGCATGAGAAAGAATAAACCAAAAGCAAGAGTAAACAGAACAATGTTTCAATAACCTGACAGCCCACTTTGTTTTATTTAGTCATTCCTCTCCATTTCAGTGCATCATTTAGTCAGACAGTACTTCTATCAACTCCAGTGTGTGTATGTTGTGCCACTACACACCTCTGTATGAAAGACAACCCAGTTTCCTTCCAAGTTCACAATCAAGACGTGGCAGGTGGATAGAAGTAAAATAGGGATGGAACAGAAAAACAGGAGTAAAGTGAACACACTTAAGAGTTTATTAACAGGTACGTGGTGCAGTGTTTTCATTCTGAATTTTAGTCATTAATGCTGAGAAGATAGTCCTTCATTCCCTCAGCTGTGAAACTTATTCTTAGAACAGCCTGACATTTGGCTTGATCTTTAAAAAAATTGGATGGATTCTTCAATAAAGACAATGCTTTTCACTTCCCCCCTGTCCCAAGTCAAAGGGGTATTGTCCTGGAACAAACAGCTTTTCAAGACAAAATTCTTTACCTTTATCTTTTTAACAATCTTATTTTCTTCTTCATCGTCTGTTTCTGGAAATTCATATATTTTAATTTTGTGTTCTTGGATTTCTTTCATTATCTAAAGAAAAAAAAAGAACATTATTCAATTGTCTGAGAAATTCATACTTTGCAGTGACTGCTTTTTTCTGCAATCTGTTACTTCTTCTGTTTCACTTGTAAACTCTTTGCCTTTTAAGGTAACTAAATTGCATCACAGAACTTGCTCACATGGTTAACACCATCTGGCTATTTCAGGGGATTATTAGCATAACCACCACTCCTTGGCCAGCACAACAGCATGAGAGCCAGGCACCTCACAGCTCACAGAATACTTCAGGCTGATCCATATTCAAAGGACTACCCACCTATACAAGGCAGCAAAACTGAATTATTTTCCTATGTCTCAGCACACAGGGAGTTTGACACTCATGACATTCCACTGGCACATGTAAAAACTAAAACAACACAATGCAGATCTCCAAATTAATATAGCAATTGAATGCTTTTTTTTTCTCTTAAGAAAAATGAATTAAAAGAAAAAAAAAGATTTTTAATAAGTAACTGGGAGTTTGACACTCATGACATTTCACTGGCGCATGTAAAAACTAAAACAACACAACTCAGATCTCCAAACTAATATAGCAATTGAATGCTTTTTTTTCTCTTAAGAAAAATGAATAAAAAAAAAGATTTTTAATAAGTAACTGCAGGCATACCTCAGCTCTTTGAATTGCTGTAATAGCTACTGCTGTCACTGCTGTTCTTTTCTGCTCCTGGCTCACCTGAGCATCAACTGCTTGAAGCAGGATCACCTGCCTATTTCAGTAGAGCTTGTGATGGATGAACTGGCTCTAGCTACTTTTTTTTCTAATATTTCTAAGCACCAAAGAAAATTTAAGAATAACTGACAGTGCCACCAAAAATAAGCCTGTTACTGTTTTGGTTTCTGACTTGTCTGAAGGTTATTTTTAAAACAGGTCTGATTAGTTTGCCAGAATTTTAAAATGGAAAAAAAAAAAAAGACAATTTAGCTGACAGTTACACGGCGGTGCCTTGGGGGTTATTTTTGGTTCATGCATTTACAAACCTGGAAAGAAGGTAAGTTTGCAAAGTATGTAATGATTTATTTTAAAACTTTGATTTAAGTTAGTCTGTCCTACATAATTTCAACTTGTTTATAAAGCAACAATATGCATTAATAAATATTTGCTTTCTCTCCTCTTTCCTCCATATTAAATTATATCAAAAACATGGAATGCAACCAAAGAGAACTTTATGTCTATAGCATCTGGCCTATATTTCTCCCAGGGAGAAAATATCATTTCATTTTCAGACTTTAACAGCTTTGCACACATCGTGTCCTCACGCCAATTTCTTTTCAGAAACCCTGTGCTTTTAAACTAGAACTGGACACAGTTTAATAAAGAGAGCTTCATGCCTTGTCTTGTCCTGCTGTGTGTCCTCCTCCTCCTCATCCTAAAACACAGGAAAGAACTAAGTGTTCTACTCTGATCACATAACTGAAATAAATATAAACCACTTGGAAAAAATCCATACCAAGTTTATTCTACAAATACAGAGAATAAACTATTTCAGTTGCATCAATGTTAATATTCTCTCAGTATCTTTAAAATGCATTGCAAGAGTTGTTTTACAGCACAACAGCAAATGGTAGATATACTGTTATTCATCTGGTGCCTGATGTGTTTTTTTTTTTTTAATATATATAGCACACCAACCTGGAAGTGAAAGCTTTAATACAATGAACAAAACCCCCTTTTTCTACTTTTTTTTAAACATTTTTGTTAAGCTCCTAAATGTTGAATGTTCTCTTCTACCTTACTGATTTTTATCTTCAACAATGAAATACTTCCATTGCCAAGAATCGTACTACACTTAAAACCTCTTCCCCTAAGGAAAAGGAGCAAGATTATTTCGCCAAGAAGTGTAATTAAGTCTAGAGATATAAATTACTTAGCTTTGCTGTCTCAAGTTGTTGCTTCAGGGTTTAAACTTAGCATAGGAGAAGTTAAATCTCACCATTTCCATAGGGACCAACTTGCTGAACTATCCCATGCTGTAAATATTGATCTTTTAACTTACCTGTTTTTTAAACTGTTGGCATTCCTCAGGTGTAAGTGTGTCTGCTTTGGCAATAAGTGGAATGATATTCACTTTTTCATGCAGGCGCTTCATAAACTCTATATCCAAAGGCTTAAGTCTGAAAGACAGTATTAAAGCCTTGCAGTTAATATTAATCAAGAATATACAAATGAGCCAAGGTTTGTCTTGAGAACTAGTTTTAAGACACTGATTTATGAGTTATAAATGGTTGAATAAAATTTAAAAGGCTACTTGCAATTCGTATAGGAAATCTTCAAGCACTACACACTATTAGAGAGTAATAAATTAAAGATACTAGCAGTCACGAGATCTTTGCTAGCTGAAATTATATTCATTTAAGCAAGAGCTAAGGTTACTAGCTTCATAGAGAGTCCTTATGTCCCCAAATGGAGGATGTTCTCATCTAACACCTGCCTGGTATGAGTTTATGATTCTGAATCGTTCTCTGTTCACATACATGGGTTTCATTTTCTGAAAAACACGCTTATTGATATGCTCTTTTCTGAAAGCAAGCTGCAAGGGGTTTTTTTATTCTTTAAACTGACGGAGAGAACTAACACTGTAGCCTGCACATACATGTATCACCTCACCTCTAATTCACCGTGCACAGCAAAAAAAAAAAAAAAAAATTAGAAAAGTGGATGACAAGAGTCAAGCATATTATCTAAAAAAACCCAAATACAGCAAAAAAACACCTAACACATACGCAAACACCACTAATATGTACCAAGCGGTCAACTTCCTCTGCTTGCTAAAGTAAAGCCACTGGTTTTAATATAATAATGCTCTAGAATTACAGCATATTTTTGGCCCTAAGGGAGTCATTAAAGAATTTAAGCAAGATTATTTCACACATTGGAAAAAAAAAATAAGAAAGAAAGAAAAGGATTGATGAGTAACCAAACAAGTTAATGGCATGTTACCTTGAACACTAAGGACAGATCCATTTATCACCCATTAAACAGGCACACACACAATATGTGACCGCAAATGGCAATAGGGAGATGCAGCAAATTACTGCTAAGCAAAAGAGACAGTCGTCTTAAAACAAGTTCCACAGTAATATTAGTGTCACTAAAAAAAAGACACTCTGACATTCCTCATTTTCCCACCGTATTCTTCAGGCCCTATCAAAAACCGAACAAAAACACTTCAACTCTTGTACTGGCAAAGCAAAAAAATCTGTTAAAAATAGGTTCAGGCAGGCCTATTTTGGGGACTGTCAGGACGTGGGGAGGATACACTAGCAAAGGCCACGCAGGCTTCCCCATTCCCTCAAGATAAATGTGCAGGATTCCTGCACGTTTAACTTTCACGCTAAGGTTTTTCAAGACAACTAAGCAAGACTGGCAGGCACTTAAATAGCTCCTCCAAGACCCAATTTACACAATTTGCTTCATACAATGCAAGAAGCTTGATTCTTGCAACAGAATGATTACACATTCCCAATCACCTTGTAACCTTTGTCTGTGAAAAGGAAAAGTTGTTTCTTCCCACAAACAAATACCAAGTTTTCCAGTGTTATGAAAGCCAGATGTGCTAACAATGACTAGAGCATTCTGAGTTCGTAGCAGGAATTGGAACTCCTCAAAGATATATAAGTACTCAAAGAGTCTAAGCTCTTTTCCCTGTTAAGGAAAACGTATTTAGCTGCACTTCAACATTTTCTGTGGGCCACCGAGTTTTTCAGCTTCACAAAATATTTCCATTCAATTGCTAACAATAATGCACGTAGAGTTTAAAAAGGCAGGTCTGGCCATGTTTTTACCTTGATGTGCTTTCCCCTGTGCCCGCGCTCGGAAAGCCACCTACACGCAGGTGTCTCTCCTTGCTCCCCCAAAAGCCCCAAAACTAAAAGCCTCACAGCTAAACTGCTAGTTCAGGAGCAAATGGAGGGCAACAGAGGCACCAATGTCCTCGGTGCCCAGCTTAGTTCCTCAATTACATGAGGATTCCTATCTTTTACTACAGGAATTGAAAGACTTTTTTTTTTCTGGAAAAATATCTGAAAGCTACACTCCCTCCAAAAATGAGAATAACAAAAAATGCACCGTTTTCTCCGTACTTAAACAATATTATAATTTGGCACAAGTAATAAAACAGTATCTACCGAGAATTCAGATGTTTGCATTTAAAACTGGCTATCCTATATGTAAGTAGCCAAAAAGTGCTATTTATTACTTGTGACCAAAATGTCAAATGATTAAGACGTGTTCACATAAGAAACTTTTTCTATCACCCTCCAAAGTTGATTTCTTTCCAGATTCTGAAGGTGAGAAGGAGTGAAAGCATTGTGATGTCAGCTACAAAAACTGAATGTAATGGCTGGCATTTTCTACTGCTTCAGGAATATTCCTTAAAAGTTCATTATTTTCTTCAAGTAGGTTTTGCTGCTTTTGATACACATGATAGAAGAGTTTGCATAAGGCTACTCATCCTCTTTCTAGTTATCAAGATATACATTAAAATGTCTCTGACAAATGTAACTAATTATAATACCATGACCAAACGCTAAGCAACCAACTGCAGATATAATACAACCTGTATACAGCATGCATTGGAAATGCAGTTCTCTTGCTCTACCACTAGATAGAGGCCTGATCAAGTTAAAACATGAAGTGGGTAGCAGATTGCATAATAGCAGGAAAAAAAAATGCAGAACATCTATACTGGAATTTTCAACTCACTAGACAAAGAATTAAGTGCCAGCTGAATTAAAGCATCCTTTAATGCCAAAGATGCATCAAACTTCCCATATTCGATTTATCATTAAACTCAGAGGAAGGGTTTGACGATCAAAAGGAAAAATCCATGCAAAAATGCTGGAAATCCCTAGAAAAAAATGCTGCAAACCAGCTTCTACACTTCAATATAAATAAACTGGACAAAATTGTCTTTTGGACAAAAGAGAAATACATCACACAAGGAGTACTGGAGCAGTTAAAAATACACAACTACTCACAAGTGCCAGGACCATTTTTCTTGCTATGTAATTAAAGTGTGATCATGTTCTCTGGTATTCTAACTTATTACTAGCTTGCCTTGCTTATGTTTGACAAACCAAAGTAAACTCGTCTTCAAACTTAAACATGGTCTGCAGGCCATTAAGAAAATCCTATCTGGGACTTTGCGTAATTAAGAATGCCAAAGTCTGGATGTTCTTCCGAGATAAAGCCAGAGGGAGGGAACATGAAACACCCGGATACTAACCCATGTCCTGAAGGAGCAATGAAATATAAACAACACTGCACTCTATTATCTGGCATCTGCCGTCTGTTCACTCGGGATTCTGCATTCAGGTAGTCCTCAAATTTACTGTCAATGTAGTCGATAACAGGCTGCCAACTGCAGAGATTACATGAATAAAAATGTTAGATCACTTAGGTGAAAAAGTCCAACTTTGCAAAGAAATAGATGCACAATATTTTCCTGTGACTCTTTTTTTTTTTTTTTTTTAATTAAGATATTCAGCTAGGTCTAGTTTAAGTGTCCTCAACAGACAATCAAATCATCTAGTTCTGAGCTACTATCTGTGAGTTCACAACCAAACAACCAACAAAAAAAACTTTCAAACACAATTACTTTTACTGTAATAGCATTAAACAGAACACCTAAGAACAGCAACCACAGGAATATGCTTTACTGGACAATTCTTGTGAAGGATGCAAGCAGGCTCAGTATATTGTGAGTACTGAATCCAATATTCCAAAGAACTAGATATTCTGTTTACTTTAAATGCAGTTAGAGAGAAGCCAATTGCTATTGTAATTTGATTAAAATATGATCAGAACTACAGTACTCAAAGTTTTAAGCTAATGGAATTACACAAATTTAAAGGCATCAACACTTAAACTGAAGATTGAAGTGTGCATTTTAAAAACATCTCCAGGAAATACATATATATATATATATATATATAAAACACAATTCAAAATATTTTTAAGCAAACACACACAAAAAAATTCTTACCAATTACTATTATCCACAGCATCGCCAAACCCTGGTGTGTCAACTATTGTAAGTAGTAACTGCACACCACCTTCTTTGATTAAAACTTTCGACTGCTCGACCTGCAAAATGAATAAGATTAAGTATTTAGCAATTTAGCCACTTCATTTTAACACTAGGAAAAGCACTCAATGAATTAGAATTCTTACACAGAAGAGCCAACCCTTCCGCTTCGCAGGGGTTCTGATTGCTTCTTTGGGGAAGAAATCCCAATTATTTTGATATTAATTATATTTTTACATTTAAAAATGGGTCATTCTTTAAATATATATTAGTGATAAAGGAACTTGTCTAGGTATATAGTGTGCCTTAAGATTTTATCTCTTGTTGAAAGAGGAAAATCCTGAACAAAAATTCACACTAGTATGCAAGCAAGTATTATGATATATTCCGATATTCTGATAATTCTAATTCTAGACATAATACTTGCCAAAATTACATAACAACATTTTGGAAATCCTAGAAAGTGATGCCTTCCTGTGATGCCTTCCAACCTCATCACAAAAAAACAACCCACAACAACAACCAATTCTAACCACAGTGTTTTCCGTGTGGATCCCTGACCATAGGAAATGACAAGTTCATATCAGAATTTTGACTCTTTCCAAAGTGCTCATGCATTTAATCATGGTTCTTCTGATGCTAAAACAATTTCTATTAAATTATTAGTGACACTTTTCCAGATATCTAATCAAAAACACACCCCAGCATTAAGAGGTTGTGAATACTGGTATCAACCGAGCTAGGCACTT
>NW_010585344.1:75558-90165 GCF_000705375.1 Tinamus guttatus
TACACGACTGAGTAGGGAGACATTTATGGCAAACTATCAATTGTCAGTCTTACCCCCTCAATCTCCAGCTAGGGGGAGAAAAGAAATATATAGCAAATAACTTGGAGTGAACCTCTGCAATAACACCACCCACTAGTTAAGTTATGGAGAGCAGAAACTCGGCAGCCAGTCCTGTCTGGAGGGCCTCTGGACCAGCTCCTGGAGGTTTCACAGAGATGGTGCCAATGTCACCCAGCTGCTTGCACTCACCTCCTGACATTAAACACCCTACAAGGACGAGCTCACAAGCACACCTGAAAACACGTTGCGAGTGCTGCCTAAATCTGCAAAGTGAACACCGCTGTGGAAAGCTGAATCCAGCTCCTGCACAAGTAAAACACTGACCAAAGTTCAAAAGAGGATACAGAAAAAAACAGAAATCACTGCTGAAAAAGCTCCCTGTTTCACAGAATAGAATCATAGAATGCTTAGGATTGGAAGGGACCTCTAGAGGTCATCTAGTCCAACCCCCCTGCACACGTAGGGTCCCCTAAAGCACGTGGCACAGGACTACGTCCAAGCGGGTTTTGAAGATCTCCAGAGAAGGAGACTCCACAGCCTCTCTGGGCAGCCTGTTCCAGTGCTCTGTCACCCTCACTGTTAAAAAAATTTTCCTTAGGTTCCTGTGGAACTTTTGATGCTTCAGTTTCTGGCCGTTTCCTCTAGTTCTGTCGGTGGCCACCACTGAAAAGAGGCCAGCACCATCCTCCTCACTGCCTCCCTTGAGGTCCTTATAGACACTGACGAGATCCCCTCTCAGCCTTCTCTTCTCCAGGCTGAACAGGCCCAGCTCCCTCAGTCTCTCCTCATAGGGCAGATGTCCAGGCCTCTGATCAATCTCGTAGCTCTGCGGTAGACTCTCTCCAGCAGCTCCACATCCCTCTTGTACTGTGGAGCCCAGAACTGGACATATTTAACCTCTGGGTATGTAGAATCCATCTGCTATTTTCTGCTACTCAGCAGTAGCAGTTCTGCTGGCCCTATGTGCCAAGCCAGATCAATCCATTTTGCTCCTGGGTCTCAGCAAATGAATTCAGTGCTACCATGGGTGTCTACAGCACAAGCTGTGGCACGAGCTTCATAAACAAACATACTGATGGAACAAGGATCCCCAGCACCGCGCTATCGGGATGGCAGTCACTGCTACAGACCAGCTAGAGACCAGCTAGTCCAACCTTCTACCCAGGCAGACCTAGCTGCAAAGTTAAAAAGCCCTTAAGCAACCAGGCTTAGACAACACCAAGTCACCCTTCCACTGCCTGTAAAACACCTAGCCTTCCACAAGCATCCAGCCCAAAGCTGGAAGTGAGAACCTGGGAGTGTATGAAACTTCTTTAAACTTAAATTGTCATTGCTTGGTGAATGTATTTTTTCCTTCAGGAGTTCTACAGACAAAAGTTTTTGCACAAAGTTTTTGCCAGAACTCGGGGCCGTAATCCCCAGTCACGCAGGCAACCCAGCCAAGAGGTTACTACTCATAAGCTTTAGCATGAAGGAGATTAACTTCTGATCCCTTGAATTTTTCTTGCTATCTTGTATACAGTAAACACACAGTCCTCAATATAATCAAGCTCTCTTAAAGTATACAAGGCCGTAACACTTTCAAAATACTACAGATAATGTTCATGTTTCTACTTTTGCCCAGCACTACAAGATCTCAGTCTTATTCATCACAGACTTACCCCAAAAACAAACCCATTAAGTAACTAGGCACTCACAGTAGCATGCGTTTGCAAAGGAAAAAAATATATATCTTGAATGCGTATTTATAACAAAGACAAAGGAAAGCAAGGAGATTTTTAGAAATGCCAGATCAAGTGTTTTTCCTGATTCTGTATGCTTGTAAAATTTCAGGGTGAGTAAATCTGTGAAGTCAACTGTATCTCTGTGTATCTCTGCAGACAGTCCTCATCTCTTACATAGGGCATCTAGGTGAGGATTTTATCTTCACCCCCACAAAAATAAAGCTTTTCATAAACTCAGGTGGGTATCTTGCTATCAGAGCAGGGCTTTCTATTACTTACAGAACAAGAAAGATTAATGGGTCAAATTCAGTGCCCTACACCTGGGTTATGGATGGTTAGACTGTATCCACTATATACTATAAGAGAGAGTTGATAAGAAACTTAAGGAAAACCTGCCCTCAAAGTCTCTGTAAAGTTATTTTTTGTTGTGACCTAAATTAATATGTCCATATATGGTCAAAGACACAGAAAGCAGCAACATCTGGAAAAGATCCAGAAAAATCACTGTAAACTAGTGTCATTCATGCTTAAGACTCCAAATGCATCCTATCATCTGGCTTTACAAGTATCCCCAAGGGATTCATGGAAAACATTAGTTCGAGTCTTGGAATTTAAAACTTTTATTTAAAAAAATCTATTCCAAATGGCCATTTTCCCATGCACTCCAGTTAACTGGGTCACCCTGCCTGTTTCGCAGCACTGCACAGAATTCTGTGCAGTTGCATAGTTGGAGCTTGACCACTTTGAACGGATTAAACGATCCTTTACCGTGCTCCCATTTCAGAGAGTTAAATGATGTTCAGAGAAAACATTTCATACCTCATCATTTCTGAAGGAGTTTCCTTTGAATTCATCTGACATCAGGTCAGCTACTATCAACTGTTTTTGCTATTTTTTCCATGAAATGAACAGGATCATAAAACAACATTAAACTGTTGCTTTCAAGCACTGTCCAAACCACAGATTGTAATTATCCAAGTGGAATGGAATGTATTTATCCATCAATAAGTGGTTCCCATTTCATTAAGAGTAGGGAATTATTACCACCAAGATTTTAGGGTGCTCTGGCGGCCTGTCTCATTTGTGTTCTACAAAACAAATCAATAGGTCACCACTGTATCTTTTAGTATCACTACAGTTTCACCCAAGGGTCTACCAAAATTTAGGTCACTGAGAGCAAAAAAAAAATTTTCCTCTTCTTGTCCTCTTCAACCAAGGGTTGTTCTAATCCACCTAAACATTGAGCAACTCGGTACCTGGTACCTAAGGGTAAATAACTGTAGAAAAACCTTAATGTCCTGAATTTCAGCTTAGAAAGATCTGGCACACAGTACAAAACCCCTGAATACTAACAGTGGTTCTCACTGTTAATTCTTTGACTTAATATTTGACTAGAATCACATGCACATCAGCCACAGTTGCTGGCACAGGCAATTGCTAAGGTTGTGGTAGGAAATAGTTTTATGCTCACTTAAATATTCACACTGAAAGACAGTTTTATTTTTCAATACACATGCTATGCTTACTGATTTTTCAGTCATCACAAGAAGTTGCTGCAAGTAAAGCAAAGCAAAGTTGCACTACAAGTTTATTTGATCAGAATATTAAATGCCCTTGCTATATAAAGTAAGCAACGGTCCCCAAGACAGGGGTTGCCTTTACACATTCTGTAAGCCAGTCAGTTATTTGCTAAATCCTAATAGACTCTAAATCACTACTGTAAACAATTTCAGCTAACTCTCCATGACCCTCCAAGGCTTTTGTCTACACAAGGGAAGGGGAGGAAAGAGGAAAACAAACAAAGAAGAAAACAAACAACCCCTCCCCATCATCTAATCCTGCTACCTACCCAATGGAAGAATTTAATTCAGATTCCCAAATCAGCATATACACAGCTTAACTTTAGCTTTCCTCTCAACAAACTACTAGTAGTCAGAGTTGGCTGGATGGTGTTATCTTTAAAAAGTGTCCTGCAACTTTTGCTGCTCATTTTTATTCAATTTCTTCCTATGATTTTTCCCAATTAGAAATTTTCCAATAGCAGGGAATCCAAGATCCCCTTCAGTTCCTTAAGCCAGAGTTTAGGTGACTATAACCTGAATTGGTTTAGCTTCAACCACCAGTGTTTAATCAACAATAATGAAATCACAGTAAATCTCTCTTCCACTAAAAAGAACAAGTTATTCTTTTACAAAGTTCTTCCAGTGTTCACAGAGCTTCACTATTTTGCGTTAAAGTGTGGTAAGTCAGAGCTTAACTATTTGCATCCCTCTACACATCTCTCTGAAAAAGGTACATAAATGTAACACTCAATTCAAATAAGTCAAATACCTCTTTTAATAATTTTGAGTCAATTTTATTGTGGTTTTCTATCAAAATGATAAACTAGGCTAATACACACCTGATCAAACCTTAGACAAATTTAAATATATAGTCAAATAAGGATTTCCAAAACTTTTCTTCAAAAAACAAACACCCAAACCCTGATATTCTGCAACAAACATTTTGTGTTAGGATTCTCAAGGCTGATCTTTAACTAACTGACAAGCAATTTAGTTCAGCCATCTTAAATAACAGCATAACTAACTTCTTGGCTCTTTGGTAATTACCGAAGGAGCTAAGACTGCATAATAAAATAATCCCCTTTTTCCCCACCCCAACACTGAAGCCAGGAGATCACAGCACTGAAGCAGTTATTCAATGAAATTGAGATTGAAAAAAAACACATCAAGTTTGAAAGCTATTACTTAATGTCCAGAGTACTTACTAATTCAAACTTAATGCCTAATCACTTTATAACAACTTTATAAGGACATAATTACTTCCAACAGTTGAGGTGATCTGAGACCCTGCCATGTTTCACAGTCAGAGAAACTCTGCAGGACAAGGGCAGCAGTCGTGAGCACCCCCTGGTCCATATCAGTATAAGATTAGATTAATTGAAGGCTAAGTGCTTAAAGAAAAGCACTTAAAGAAAAGCAAGTCAGACTTGCACCAAGAAAGATGAACAGAGCTCACATCATCTTACTCAGTTGTTCAGCTGCGTAGGTAGAAAAATACCCCACTGAAAAGTAGTCATTTCCTATACTAGTCACAACATCAAGAGGTTATTTAACTATAGATTACAAAAGCGATCTTTCTGTAATACAAAAAGCACGCTGCTTCTCTTGAGAAATAAAGCTAGCAGCAAAATATTATACAAATTAATGGATTGTGTTAATTTTTCAGGCTTTGGCTTTAATATTACAGTTTGTCATGTACTTGTGGTAACATTTTCTTTGCCTAAGTAAGTTTAGCACTTGAGATCTGCCATTTTTACCCCAGACCCAGTTAAGTTTCAGAGTAACTATTTTTAGGAGGTAACAGTGGATCCAGGTTGCAGAAGACTGTTGCCTACCTTTATAAAATAGATCTTTGCACTTGTCTCACGCCCTTTAAAAGAAAACTTTCTGCAAGCCTGCCTTAAGCACTCAAGTTTTAGTGCACATTTCAGTATTTCTATAGAAGTTTGCAACCATTTGACCACTTTAAAACCTTACATTTTCTAATGGGACTGCATCCATGTTGATTTTTCCAGAATACCGGCAGCATACAAGGGATCCTGCACTTCAGTGGGCTACAAGTTCCACAACGCTAAATTTTTGTGTAGCTAACATACACTGAATGACGCTTATTATATATTTCCTAGAGTTCCAAATTATGGCTGATCTCATTTAAACAAATGTACTTACATAATGTATTGCCTATGTCACTAAATTGCAAGTTACATTGTTAAAGTTGCAATTCTCCCCCTCCACATACCTGTACAGTCTTTTTAATTCTGTGTGAAGGACCTGGATACTCCGGGGAATACAATTCTGTTAAGAATAGTGAGTTGATTAATGTTGATTTTCCCAATCCAGATTCACCTGGAAGAAAACAAAATAGTTTCAGTAAAACTGGAAGCATCATGCATACTGTAAGCATTTAAAGTCTATATTTCAAATAGTCTTAAAATATAGCACTTGAAGACATTCTCTACTTTCTGAGGTTTCCAGAACCTGTAATCTTTTTCAATTCCAAGGAAAAAAATCTGAATATATTATACAGAAAAAAATCTAACCGTCACTGATTGATTCTCAAGACATTTGTTTTTCAGATCAGAATTTAGGAAGCTGCTAAATATTGAATGCAATTAGGGTTTTTCCTCCTGCCTCTAAGGCACACCAAGAAGATATTACCCATGTGAAACTTTTATAAACTAGCTACTTTCCTAGTAAAACTTTCTATCATGACGGTCTCCTTTATTTCATGGATCATTTGAGAGTCTTTCTGTAAGGGGCACATGGGGAGAAAGATCAAGATTATTTTGGTCCAATTATGAAATCCAAAGAGTTAAAATGAATTTCCAAAACTTCGTGGTTTGCATGGAAATTATTAATATTATTATTATTTTTATTGGGGCAGAAGGAGTTGCAATTTTCTCCGCATGAGCGTTTTTTTTCTTTTTTTTTTGGTAACTTGTTCATAAACATCCTTACTAAAAGATTTTACTAAAAGAAGGCAACCTTATTAAAAGCCCGTGACATGTTATTTCCATGACAATCCAAATGAATATAGCTATGAATCCCACAGCAAAAGATATCATCCATTTCTAGCTCTACATAGATGAAATGAGAAGAATTTCAAATACAATACTTATTGCAATATTTTAAATGACAAATCTTTTAGCTGCTTTTCCACAATTTTCTAAAGAAACTGTTTCAGCACACCAATTCACAGTGGCACAAGAAAGAAACCATGAAGGTGTATAATAACCACACCTCCCATTTTAATGTGCTGTTAAGCCTAAACAGAGACAGGGCTGGAGAAAGGTGCTCATGGGCAAGTGGATTTGGACACAAACAACTGCTGAGAATCGTTCTCCTAAGGGAGGAGAGCAAGCCGCACCGCCGCCGCCCCTGCAAGGAAAACATGCTGCTTCGCCCATCCTTAGGCTGCTATGGCTAATTCAAAGGCTCAACGAGAGTGCCTGGAGACCCACGCGCCGCAGAAACACGAGTAAGCAGGAGTTACGAAACAAGCAGCTCCTATTAGCGCGCGTGGCCGCGAACCTGAGCGGCCCAGACCTTATCTCTGGTGTAGCAGCCGGCTGGGTGTCGCGGCGGAGCCCTCTCGGTTACCAGCGAGGGCTCGCGCCCCGCTACAGGGACTAGCGGCTCACGGAGCGCCCGCGGCTCAGGGCGCTTCCCAGGCCTCCTGCCGCACCGAGGCCAGGGGAAGCCTCACTCCTATTATAACCTCCAGCTGGGAACAGCTCCCCAGAACCACAGCTCTGGGTGAGCAGGAGCAGACAGGTTTGCTGGTGAGCATTTCATTGCCACCACTACAGACGTGGCCTTTTTCTGCAGTCAGATTTGCGCGTTTCGGAACTATTTGGTCAATGCAACGCCTCCTGGAATGGGAGTGCAAGAGATGCACGTATTCTCCTCTTAACTGGGCAAGCGCTTGAGGGCAAGGTCAGCTGCAGTTCAGATGTTTCCCTGCTAAATTAACAGCAGAAGGAAGCAGCTCCCCAGAGAAGCTCCCGGCTCCACAGCTGCAGCCACTGGGAAGCTCAGTCTTGAGCTCACAGCTCTGCTCGGGGTACACGCATCGTTCTAGTTTAACCAGAGCTGTTGGGCCCACCCTACCAGCCCCCCAACTTTGCAAGGTACAGTCACTCTTTCTGTGAAGAGTACGTTTTTAGTTGACCAAAACCTCTCAAAAGGTTTTCTTCTGCATTAGTAAAGAAGATTTATGGGCCGCGGCAGAACATTTGTGCATCAGATTCTGGAAGGACTTCAATACACCAAGGGTTGGCCGTGTTCCTCCTCCCACTTATTGCACCTATTGCCGGCCACAAAACTTTACAAGCTTCATAGCGGATCTCACACAGAGAACAGCCACTTTGCCCAAAGATTACACTGCTGGCGAAGTTGCCATTGAAATTCAACATGAGGAAATAAGATTTTGAAATTTTAAGGGCATCTGATGGAAAAAAAACCTAGTTGCTCAGCCCAGCTGGTAGCCACAGCTGTAATTGTCCATACAGAGCTGCTCCCAAATCAGTGCAGCAGTGAAGCTCTGGCATACCTAGGTTTTTCCCCCTCCCTTACTACAGTGAGGATGGGATGGCAGTTTTGAGCTCATGTCCCCGAAAGGTCAAATGTGCCGACTTCATTCCCATTCCCTTCTCAGAGGCACCCGGGCTCCGAGATGCGTGTGCCCATACTAACTGCCATCAGTCAGGACAGACTGCTTACCTGTTCCCAGTTGGAATATTACACTTAAGAGTTAGCCTATTCTGGCCACTGCTGTGCCTTAGATAACAATTTACTCAACACCTATGATGGTAGCAAAAGGCTATAGCTAGAATATCAAACAAAACAGTTACACTGAAACCACAAGAAAGCACACCTGAAACTTTCAATACTGAACAAAAGTTCAGTACTGAACAAGAGCAACTCTTCCACTGTACTCAAAAGAGAATTTCCTCTGCTGACTACAGCGGAAGCAGAATTGGAGAAACTCCAGGTGTACTTGACCAAACCTGGCCACCTTTTTGCACATAAAATATTTAAAATACTCTGATCGTAGAAAAAATACGTTAGGAAAAGCAGTGTTTGTTCTTTATGTAGAAGTTTGCTCAACCTAAATTCTCCCTCCTGGAAAAGCTTGAAAAGCAGCTTGAGTGCCTGAGCTTTGAAGTTACAGGGAAAACAAACTGAACTTACTTTGCCTATCATGACAAAAAGCTAGATTTACAAAAAAAAATGCACCCTGCCAGTCTTAGTACCCATTTCTGGTTACTTCATCATTGTAAGAGATAGCAAAAGACTGCATGATAAAACCACTTATTCAGTAGTAGCTTGCAATCAAACATTCTCAGCATAACACTGTTAGATCTAGTTCCTAGCTCAGAGCGAGTGACTTTCAGAGATATCCTGAGTTTTCTGGTTTCAGAACAAAATGTGAATGGGAGCACATGGGGTTTTCGGGAGCAAACAAACAAATTAAAAATGCAGGGTTACTTTGCAGAGTAATTCTGAACCCAAGAGCTTTATTTGCAGTTCCCGACTGCTGCTGAGTGCCTTTACCATGCCCTCACTCTCCCACTAAGCTTTTCATGTAGCCCTCTCCCAAACAAATAGAAGCTTCTTTTCCTTCATTACTTTATGCCTTGTGTCCAACTGCAAATTAATGTTTCAAATTTGCAACATTTTCTTATGCTGTTTTTCTCTGTAGACATATCCAATTACACAGTTAGCCACATCTGTTGGTAGAAATAAGCATGTTCTTTTATCAACATACTCCTGTTGGCTTCACCAAATACAGGTCTTTGCTCAAGGGGAACAACTGGCATTGGAAGCAAAAGCTCCAGCTCTTCAGGACTGTGAACATCTAAATGGCTGGACAAATACTAGAACTTCTCATACTTTGGTTAACTTTTGTTAGCAAACAGCATTTTTATTCAGACAGCACATCACATGTCACTTAAACGTGATCTTGGATAACTGAATTTTTTTCTCCTTCATTGAAGGAAACCCTGATCAAGTACTTTGCTCTTCCTAAGCAAAAGGATGACTAGTTGTTAAAAAGCCCATTCTGGGACAACCAGGTACAGACTTTACCCACAGCAAAACTGGAAGTGCTCAGGCTGAAGTGCTTCAGTTCAACTTCTATCCATTGGATATGTTATGACTTATGTTATTTCCTGATGAAACAACACATTTTCTGGCTGCCATGCTGCTCTGGAAAGCCAGGACCAGTTTTCCATCATGACCCCTAGTATTTTTAGGATCTTGTTTTCTGAAATCCAACCACAGAACATGTAAACATGACAAATGTTCTTAGACTTACGACCTCATATGAGAGCTCCTTGAACATATCATGATCTAACTTAACTGTTATTTGGCCATCTCAGCGCACTATCTGCAAGTTACAGCATTTTCAACCTCTTCATTAAAGAATAAAAAAATTACTCTTGCTCATCTCACCAGAAGTTTATTTGCAGACTCTTCACCAAAAACAACTCCACTCCTCGTCTGTCTACCAGCCACATAGTATTTTATGTTCCTGCCCTGTGACAGTTACACGGGTGGGAACGTGACCGCACAGGCTACTCGCGCTTACGAAAGTGGGACCACAAGAATGCCTAGGAAGCACCCCCCTGCGAGGAACAGGCTTCTGGCCATCCCAGCCTTGTAAACTAAGACCTCAGTTAAGCTGCTCTAAGTCTGCTTCATGTATTGCCACCCAGTCCTAGTCATTCTACCTATTAATTCAGAATAGTTTGAGCTTTAGCAGTTAACTCATCTCTTCTGAGCCTAACAGCTGTGGTGACCAAGAACAAATGTGACTCTACTGTGGCTAGCAGCTTTCTGGAGACGAGTCCCCCAAATCTGCCATGCAAACGTAAATACACTTCCTGCCAACTACACTGTTTTTCAAAGTTTCCATTACAGAACAGAAGCCAGTATTTAGAGTTACTTAAAACATTAATAGCAAAAGTGCAGTCTCAAGATGATTTACTGCTTTATCATTAGGAAGATACCCAGCCGCACACTTCTTTTCAGATTTGAGAAGGCTGAGACTTTCAGTACATCTGATAATCCCGTATACAAACGTATCATGACAAAGTTATTGTGAATAGATCAACTCCAATATAAAACTGGTTTTCCTCTTATAGCTTGTATAGGTTTTGATGTAAACATTCTGTATATATATTTTATTTCCCGCATGTGGGTTAGTTTTTGGGTGCATTCTCCCCCTCCCAGCGCCCTCCCTTTTCATAAGCTTTAATGATTTTGATCATTTTTGCTTAAGAAATAATCCCATTAGTTTCATAATGGGGATTTAAAGCTGGCTGGGGAAAGCTTGTCAGAAGACATAAAAATAAAGCATTTCACCCTCCCTGCTGCACAGCTCGTGGCACACGCGTGCACCGGCACCCACAGCGTTACGCACACGCGCAGCGACCTGGATGCTGCTGCAGCAGGCACTTGTTAGCTTTTATATAAAAGGAAAGCTACAGAAATAATCCAAGTTGCATAGGAGACCACTGATTAACATAAATGCTGAGAACAGATAAGAAAAAGCAAGAGAAATGCCCAGAATCCTGAAAAACATGGCACAACGAGACAGAGCAGAGCTCTCAAAGTGGGAGAGATGCTCTGCCATGTCATTACAGATGATGGCCACAAAACAGAGACTACAAGATGCTTTTTAAGTCTCATTATAAAAGCATTCATAAAAGCCATTTCTTGTCTTCCTCACTCTGCAAAATACGAACACACTTTGATAAACATACAAGGATGTAGAATAAAAACTATTGCGATGAGGAGTGGGAACAGCACCGCGTTCCACAGATCCTCCCACAGATCTACCATCCCACACAGGGCAGCGTTGCAACACATTTAACTTGGGTTTTATGTTGTTTTTATAGGGAAGAAAGCCAAAGCTCCACCGTTTCATAATTTCTGCTCCAAAATCAAGTAACATCTGTTAGGTTCTCAAAGCTGATCCCAAAGGAGCACAGCAGTAAGGAAGAATACTGGAGACAATCAACAGTACAAAACAGCACAGCTTCATCAGTTTTTCGTGAGCACAGTTTAAACTGAAGTGCACTGGAAAGAGACTGTTGGCGTATTATTCTGATCAGAGATGCCATTTAAATAATTCAGAAAACGCATTAAAAGAAGGAAAAGACTGCATAAGAATATTCTAACAGATTCAAGGCAGTGCCTTAAAAGCAGTATTATTTTCAAAGAAGTGATTCTAGCGCTCTATGACAGATTAAAGCAGCTGTGAAACAGCAGTTTAACAGGTTAGAATTTGTCTCCAGCCAAACAAGACGGCTCCCCAGCCCCAACCCACTGCTTGCACCAGGCTCTCTAATGCAACATGGTGAGGCAAGAAGTGGCCCAGCTAACTAGGGCATTAAGGAGGGAAAGTCAACACCAGACTGATGAGGTAAGTCAAATCTACAAGCTTCTAAAGAAAGGAGGGATTAAATACAAGATCTGTATGTAAAACCAGACCTCTTTTCTGCAACAGAGCAAGCAGTGACAATTCGTAAGTTAGAAAGCCCGTGGCCCTTAACTAAGAGCCACTTTTGCTCTAATCCATATAAGCTTTGATCCTGATAAAAACAGCATCTCCGCAAAGGAGACATTCAACTAGGATGAAATATTTAACCGAACACGAGGCTTGCTTTTTTCTCTATGCAAATTGAAAGAAGACTAATTCCTACGGCCAAGCAAGCCACAGTCCTCCTGCAACGCAGCTGCAAAGATACCGCAACCAACAAAGAGTTGTCAAAAACAACCTACATGAAAACCTGAGCACACAACTGATTTGTGAAATAACTGCGCTTTGGGATTCAATTGAAGATGCAGAAATGCAGGAGGAATGATGTGAAAAGCACTGAACGGAGACTGCTGTCTTTAAGGCTAAGGAAGCACATACCTGAGAACACAGTTGTGGGGCTGGAAGAACCACGCACCTAGAGATAAAGCTGCAGCGTTAGACCTGTTCTCCGGAAAGACAGAGCAATGACTACAGTCAAATCTGAACATTACTATTGATGACTAATCGTACAGACTAGAAATGCTTTCCAACAATTTCTAGAATCCGCCAGCTTAAGAAATAAAGGTGTGTTAGGATCTGTGGGCTAATAATACTATTCAATATTTAGTTTTGTCTTGTCTTACTAAATGATCAAAACGAGCAGAGATGTGTTCTGCTGGAAATGATGCCAACAATTCTAAGTCATCTTGGCAAAATACATAAATTTGATATTTCAAATACTTGTGAGTGGTTTTATGTTGTTTCCATAGGCAAGCCAGTCCATACAGTGAGTGACTCTTCTCTAATGAAGGTGCAAGGAAGCTGAAAGAGGTTGGGACAAGCTTCTGTCATCAAGATTATGTCATTTTCAATATGGTGAGAAAAGTTTATTTTGCTTAAATGCTAAGCCATTACTTGCAGCTGGTCTCCAGCACTATTTAGCTTTCCACTAAATATTTAGAGGAAAACTGAGCCATTCTGTGGGCAACAACAGGAGCGTACACTTAGCAAGCCGAGAGGAAAGTGGAGAGGTCTCATAATAAGACGACACCCTCAGAACCACCTAGAGCACTGGGTATGTTTTGCAATAGACGAATGTGAAAGACAGATCTGGGAAGCAGCCCAGCATTCCTCTTGGAATTCCCGACAGTGAGGGAGGATGCAGCCCCGAGCCAAGAAAGCAGAACCAAGGAAGTCACATGGGCTTGTACTTCGCTACAGGTGAAGATGTAATACAGCAAGTTCAGACAAATGAAAAAATAAAAACACATTTTAGAGTGTGTTCTCATGTAAATTCTTACATCGTTTAGTCAAATGCAACATGCAAAAAAATACTGAGTTGACAAGTTAGTGAAGGTTTGACACCCTCTCTTCCCTCTCGGTGCCTGCTGGAGCGCTCAGCACTTGGTCTCTGCTATGCCTGGCGCTAATGTGACACTAAAATAAAGTGGGGAGTCAATACTTGCCAATAGTCACTTCCCTCTAAATTGGCAACCTTGGAAACATTCCGCATTTGTCGGCAACATGTGCCTCCAAGACCCAAAAAAAGGAAAACTCTTGCTATTTCTCCTCTGCTACAGTGTCATGGCATCCCTTACAATTTTTATAACATAAAATGTAACAAAATTCTGGATGAATCTCCTATTTCAATGTTTGTACTATTCTAAAGCTGTGGGTTTCACTGAGGATTTTGAAGCTGTTTGCTTTTGTACGGCTAGGAGCGCAAAAAATATTCCCGTAATCTCTATATTCTAGCCAGAATATTAGGATAGCAGCTTTGTAGTAGTATAGATTTTCAAGTCATTTGAACTGCAAAGTCCACACTGAAAGGTAGAGTCTTATCTTGTTCTCCCAGAGCAGAAAGTTTCCCATTCCCCCACGGGCAATTTTCAGACACTAGCCTTTGATTATTGAGCCTTCCCCTGATGCCCAAAATAATAATAATAACAAAAGCTTTAGTGATGTGTGGCAAGTCCAAAGAAAGGCACATTTGGTTAATACCAAAGCGGTTTACAATTTAAAACATGTGAAAGCCCTCCACTTGATGAAGGCTTGAAGAGTCACTTGAAAAACACATGAGCAAGATTTCCATTCCCAAAAGAATGTCTCAAGTTTGAAATGTGCACCCTAAATAATTGATTTACACCCAAGACTGTGCCTGATGAGATGTTATTTATAAAATTGATAGTTTATTTATTAAACAAAAAACAGGCAACTACACGAATCAGTGCTTCAGCTCGAGGTGCCATCTCCGAGACCAGCTGGGGCTGGAAAGGACCTCTAGATACCATCTGGTGCAAGCCTGCTTGCTCAGCAGAGTCCCCTACAGCAGGGTGCGGATGGATTCTGAGCATCCCCAGGACAGAGACTCCACCACCCCTTGGAGCAACCCGCTCCAGTGTCCAGCCGTCCTCACGGTGAGGCAGTGTTTTGCATTCAGCGCCTTCCTGTGTTTCAGTCTGTGCCCAGAGTCTCTCATCCTGTCACTGGAACCACCGAGCAGAGTTCGGCTTTGGTGTCTTGACACTCTCTCATCAGATATTTGTACCCATTGATAAAATCTCCCCAAGCTTTCTCTTCTCCAAGCTGAATACCCCCAGCTCCCTCAGCATCATCTCACGTGAAAGGTGCTCCAGCTCCTTAATCATGTCTGTGGCCCTTTGCTGGATTTGCTCTGGGAGGTCCATGTCCTTCATGTACCGGGAGCCCAGATGCCAGACGTGTCCTCGCCGGT
>NW_010585345.1:3479-25966 GCF_000705375.1 Tinamus guttatus
ACGCGCGTGCAGGGGTTTGTGCGGCGCAGCTGCGGCTACAGGGTCTTTTGGATTTGAAAGATGAGTTGCTTTAAAGTGTTAAATCGCTAGTGACTCTGCTGAAATAAACCTGTGCTTAAATAAACCTGCTGCTTAAGTACAGGAGCTTCACAAAGACAACCAGATTCTGAACAGACTGAATCAAGTGGATCCTAACACACAGATGAGATCCAGATGCAAGAGCACTTGAACTACCTGGTGGGTCTGCCAGAGCTGTGTGACTCACACCAAGGCAGGGATAGACAGAGCCTTCCCTTGGACTGTCTTGAGTCCAGCAGTCCAGTCAGCCAGGAATTGCACAACCAGGTGGCAGCTGCAGTGCCCCCAGGAAGGCTTTTGATACAGAATTGGGTTGGACACTGCCACACAGGCTTTAGGAGCCTGCTGTCACTTCAGTTCTGTCAGAGCTCATCTGCTTCTGCTTGGTGTCAACCTTGCCAACCCCTCACCTGCTCCATACAGAGCCCGTTGGGTATTCCTGGCTTCTCCTGAGTTTACCATGGCAGTAGAGCAGGGAGAGGGGCTGTTTAGATCTGAACTTGTGGTGCACAGCCACTCTGAGGCACATCATGCTGTCTCAGGCTGCATATTGAAGAGTTGAGTGAAATAAGCAGCCACAGGAGGTAGACAGTCCCTGCAGGTTGGTGACTTTATGTGTTTGATGTCAAATTTGGAAGATGACAACACCAGAGGAATAAAAAAGGAGCTATTTACAGGCATTTTAGAAACCTTTGTAGAAGTAGATGATCAGAGGAAATGTTTAGTGTATGGACTTCTAAGGAGAGAGCGCCATAATTGAGGATTCATTGGTAAATGGCCAAAATTAGCCACTCAGTGGCAGTGCAGATTATTGCCAGTTAGCTGCGTTTCTAACCAAGACCACTTACTAAGGATGGTAGGAATGCCAAGAGTGTGACTAAAGCCTGGCTTCAGCCTGAAGAGATGATGATTCTCTGACAATAGGAGTGTGCAGTTACCACACCTGTCTAGCACTGGGCTAAAAATAAGATCAAGACACTTCATGTCATGGATGATACAAGATGGCGGGGGGAAGTTACTTTATATAACCCTATACAGAAAGGCCATGAAACTGCCTGTGCATATGTTCCTATTCCATTTTTCTGAAATTACTATAGCCTAAATTACAAAAGTATTTCTGAAGTTCCCATACAGCGTAGCTATGAATCTGTATGGAAAAGTTATCTGTCCTTTCAGGTTGTACCAAGCACCCTGAAAACCCACAAGAGTTTGAATGGGCACAGTACCATGGTCAGAACAGTCCTACATTTTTAAAAATGTAAATAGGTGTAATTTACAGGGGTTTCCTCGAGTTCTCCCCTTCACAGTCCCTCTCTAATTGTGTTTGTCAGGTTTGCAATAACGTTCAAGGAAGGTGCTAGTCTTTGTTATAATTAAGTTATTTATACTATCATTTGCTGCTGATTCCTCTCCAGAAACAAAACACCCCAAAAATCCTTTTACCTGAATCTCAATTCATATGAATTGTAAAGAACATGAATTCTTCTACAAATGCCAAGCTATTTGGAAGGGAAATTAAGAAAAAATAAAGGCATACAGACACACCCTAGTACATCGTTCTGTATACGATAAAAGTAAGGCTTATTTATCTGAACTTTGTGACTCTTGGAGTTAGTACAAGACATTTTCCTTCAGTATATCACTACTTGTTAATTTTAGTGAAATTAGCATTTTTAGTTAAGTATTTTCATCAGAATTTGCTATAGTTGTTTGTTGTTGCTCATCTTATCCTTTGGATATTGTTCTTTAGTTGCAGCTTATTTGAGCAGCAACTTTTACTTGAAGGCATGGGCAGTTCACCATTTTTCTGGGAGAGATAAACTAAAAAAAAATCCTTAATTTCACAGTGTCCTAATGTGTGTTTGTCTGTCAGTATGTAGCAGACCTACTATATCTAGTCAATTATTATTGCATTAATGGCTTTGAGTTACTGTTTATGTATTTGATTATTTGCCTAAACTGCCTAATTGAGGATGATAGCCTCCCATCCTTGTTGTGTTCTGCTGACATTTAATTACAATAGATTTATATCTTCTGAAAGATGCTTATCTGAAGACAATATTTTATCCTTATGTGTATGGGTATAAGGTAAGGCCTTAAACTATTGGTGATATTTCTTTTCCTTAATAACTTGTCTTCCCAATTTACTGATTTACTTTTATAGATGGCAAATGACAAATACTGATTTGTTTTCCAGATTTGCATTATAAAACTCTGCATCTAAACTCTGCATCTGCATCAGTATTTACCATTTAGCTGACATTTTAATAGTTGAATTTCAGGTCTAATGACTTCAGTGAGAAATGTTTTTAGAATTAATCCTTCAATCACACTTCCCCCCCCCCCGCCTAAGTTATTCGTCTGCATGTGTATACCTTCTTTGTCATTGTTGACAAAGAATAATCATTTTGAATGTTAACTCCTTATTTCTTTCTTTTAACCTTTCTTGGCTTGAGGCTAAAGTATAACTGCTGATTTGATTCTTCCTCTTAATTGTCTTCAAGATTTCCATTATATATAGAAATAATCCATTTAAGAATAAATTGAAACAACTTTTCCATCATCTGAGTTGTTAGAGCCTGGGAAAGCATTTTGGGGAAGCTTTGATACTTGAGCATCCATTTTGGCACTTCCTCTCCCCCCATAGTGCATTGTATGTTTGCAGACAAGAAACATCATCTAAGCTCGAAAGAGTGGGTTAAAGCTCTCATCCTGTTACTGAGAAGGAAGCCCGTTCTTCAACCCTACAAATGCCATAATTAGGTTATGCCTTGGAATTTAAAACTAGTATGGACCAAGTCCAGTCCTTGCAACTGCAGGCAGCCACACAGTGAATATTTATTCCAAGTGAACATTTGTTTCACACATACTCTGGTGTCATTAACAAAGACAGTGCAACGTTCTTTGACTGATTTAGTGCAAAAGCACAGAGGACAGTGTCACAAGAGGCCCTATAAAAGATCTGTTTCTAGCTGCCGGATGGGCGATTGCTCTCCTTCAACAATTATTTTAACCTTAGGTGCAGGAACAAGAGAGGTCAGCCAGACACCTGTGAAGCTTTTCCATACTTTTAAAGTACAGCCACACACAAATGACCACCAGAAGCTTGGAAATAGCACAGTAAAAAAATAAAGACAAACAGTACATCAAGGAAGTTTCCTTTTTAATCCCTTCTTGAGGTTGATACTTAGTCCAACACCCAGAGCTTCGTAGCTCCGTGAATCCTATACTTTACCATTCCTTTTTTTAGTCTCCTTCCATAGGATATGTTCTGTGGAAACTTGCCACCTCTACTCTGCATTCTGCCTACAAAACCATAGCAATCACTATGGTTTAGAAGGCAACATTCAGAGATGGGTGAATATATATTGCCTGTGACTCTTGAAATGTAAGGTGTCCAATTTGAAGAGTTATTTATTTTGATGAAAAGTAGAAACTACAGACTGGGGACAGGGCTGAGAAGAACACAGCAAGTGTTTATTGCAATTGCAGAATCTCGTGTAGTTAATGTTTTTAATATTAACAGTGTAAAACATTGGTAGTAACTATTCCAATGCAAGCCAGCCTATTGTCTACTTTAAGAAAAGGTTTAAAAATGAGATGAATGCCATAACTATTTGAAGAGGGAATGATGGGTAGAATAAATATGCAATACATAGAGTGGGAAAGAAATTATGAAAGAGGAGAAAAGCTGAAAGCATCTATGAAATACTTTACCAGAGAGTGGAAGATTTAGATCACTTGCACCAATAAGTTTGAGACTTAATGCCAGCCTGTACCTCTGCTATTTTGAATGGAAAAACAGGATCAGCATGTTACTCTGTGCTTAAAAACAAAAAATAAGCAAACAAAAGTAAAAGCCCCCCCTCCCTCAAAAACACACAGCAAATGCTACCAAATCCTGTTCTACTTTCTTCCCCTGATTCTTTATCCTGTCACCCCCTCTCTTCCTCCAAGCTCATTTGGGAGATGCTATTTTACTCTTCCAATCTGAAGTTAGAAGAAAGGGACAGATGCACGCAATTCTGAGCTCAAGGCAGAAGAATCAAGCTCTTAAAGTTGCAGTAGTAGAAGTGGAAGAACCTCCTTCTACAGCAAGTTGTTCCTGATGTGAAGTGTTTTGCACCAGGGTGGTTGAAACCATAGCTCAGCTTTCCACATAACAGTGCAGTAATACTGCAATTCATTGCAGCAGAGGGATGGTGTAAGGTGCAAGTCCTCAGTGGTAGCAGAACATCTGTCTGGATAAAGTCACTGCAAATACTGAGGTGATGCAAAGGGCATTCAGCTGAACAGTCTGGTCAGCAATAGACTCATTACAAAAGCTCAACCATGTCGTAGTTGGTCATGTTCTTAAATAGCAGTTACATCTCAAAACTTTTCTGCCGCACATAAAGCAATTTGCAGCAGCTCTGAGTCATGAACATCCTGTTCATCACTGGTATTAATGCAGTTTGAGTACCTAGCAGCAATATTTGTAAGGCCAACGTGACCCAGCAGGGTAAGTGCCCACCTGGCATTGAGACACAGGTTCAGGTGTGAGTAAGCATGCCTACCAGCATTTAAAGAGCAGAATGAGGGAGTCTCAGAGACACTTCAGAACTAAGCATGCCTCTAGGATCCCAGGCTGGTTTTATTTATGAACGGGACAGTGGGACAGCTCTCATTCAGCTTATAACCTCCAGCTAGCAAGGCTTCTGCAGTGCAAGCTGCAGCACTGAGTATGAGCAGACACGTTACTGAAACAGCTGATAAATATAGGTACATGAAATGGCTCTAAAATGCAAACTGCGGCTTTAGTGCTTCTGTCATATTAAGTGGAGGTTCCCTTGCCACGAGGCATCCAGAAAAGGATACCTGATGTGAACCAGTGATACTTCACTGATGTGAAGTTGCAGGGGAGCAGCAGCTGCAGCTACACCTGTGTGGGACTGTGGGCTCCGCCTGGCTTGAACAGTGTAGTGCAAGTTGCTTTGGTTCCGGATCTCTTCATTACATTTCCATGGTGGGGAACTCTGACACTTTGTTGACCTAATTGCAATAGGTTTGGAACATGTGTAGTCAATTAATGATTCAGTGAGTTAATGCTGGTTGGCCAAGTCACAATAATTTGGTTGCTTGTCTGCCCATATACTTAGATTCCAAAGCTATTGTTTGCAGGGGAGTTGAACTTTAACATCTTTACAGTTCAAAGTGTCTAAAGAGTGCTAAATTGAGAATATGTTCTTACGAGAGCCTCGCATCCTTATTTTGCTTTACAGTTACACAAACCTGTAATTTATAGTTGAATCATTGTTCTGTCCTTGCTAAGGACAGGCTTTCAAAAACAGAAATTTCAGCTAACTTGTGGCTAGTGGTATTGGCTGATTATCCACATTTAAAAAAAAAAAATAGAATCACTTATTTAACTTCATCTGATTGTAAAAGTTTCCCCACAAATACAGCAACTATTTTTAAGGTGACTTGCTCTTGTTACATAGCTACATAGTAGCTTTTTTTTTTTTTTTTTGTAGTGGCAAACACACTATTTCATTATTTTTTCCTTATAATGTAGCTCCCTGTAAATATTAACATTCTCCAAGATCCTTCTGAGTTTTGTTTATCATGATCACACTACAGTTGCATAGGTGGCTGTAGTTTATTCTTGGACTTCACGAATCCTTGACTTCAAGGTCATGTTTTCCTGCTTGCATTCTTCCTTCATTCCCTTTTCCGCTGCACATGTGTGCATACACATACAAAGCTCATTGCCTGCTCAGGAGGGATTTAAACAGAAGCAGGGGGAAGGCAATGGTAACATCCCTATGACACCCTTTCTGACCTGCTCCTATAAAAGTCCATATGGAAACAAAGCAAATCCCAAAGTAGATTCCTCACATCTCAAGAAAATCCTCTCGCCTTTGCTTAGTGGTATCAAAGCTTAGTTGTTGAGTCTTTCTGGCAAATTAACTAGTACCCCTCTAGCACAAAGCAGATGTCCTTAGCAGCCCTGGTTGTACTTGGGGCATTTATGGACTGTTACATTATACAGAACTTCCTTTACAGTCAGCTTTCCACAGGCCCCTCCATTTGTAGGGGCCAGGTTTTCCCTGACTTCCTTTGTAACTTTATTAGTAAGCAAACCACTGTTATCTGCTTCACAATCATATTAAAAATATATAAGCTTCTACAGAGACCCCCCCCTCCCCTACAATTAATAAAGACCACAAGCTTAACATTTCTCGCAAGGCTTTGCCCAGTGAAGAGCTGTTCCCGCTGGGGCAGCAAGAGAGATGTGCACCAGGCTGTCTCAGACACGGAAGGACTGCTACAAATTCCAGATAGTAGATTTCTTGTATTTGAAAATAATTAATGCAGATACACCTTCAAAATATTGTAGGACTAAGGATTTTTGTTTGTTTGCTTTTCCTGTTAGTCTTCTTTCTGTAAGAGCTGGTAATGAACTGAAATTATACAGGAAAAGTCCCAGCTAGAGTGCTTCATCTTAGCTAGATAGAAACTGGTACAGCTTTTCCATAGCTTGAGGAAATAGTGGGCTTCCACATGGCCTGCTGCAGGTACATGAGCTTCTTGTTTACAGTGCATTAAAATAAGCTCTGTGTTAATTTTTGACCTGTTGAAGAAAATTCTAGGTAAAGAGATTATCTGCATTGCTGCTTTAGATAGTTGATTAATTTTTGATTCGCTTGCTCAAAGGTTATATGAGTCACCAATTTTGATTAGCTGGGTAGAGAATAAAGTAGGATCATTCAAGATCATATCAGCACTAATTTAAAATAACTATCATCCCTTACTATTTTAGCTGCAAGGGGAAAGTTTAACTTACCCTTAACTTCTCTAGCTCATCCAGAGCGGCTCAAGGGATGCAGTATAACATCCATGAACCCACTGAAAACCAAGAAAGCTAGAGGATCTTCAGGACCCTTTTTGCCTTGGCCATCCTTTGCTCACACCTGCTTCCTCTTAGGAGAGTCAAGTGGCTCCACCTGTGGGTTTGCCGACTGGGAATTCCTGCCTGTCTGGATTGGGAGGGCCTTTTGAAGGTAGTTGTCAAACTACTTCCCCCCTCCATTTCCATAGCTCCTTAATAAATTGTAATTATTCTTACAACACATTCTGCAGAGATTTGCAACAATGCAAGTGAGAGAGGAAGGAGAAATCAGATATAGGGACCAACTGCAGTTATACAGCAGCTGCTTCTGTCATATCATGGCAGCAAAACCAAAGTCAAAGCAGTTCTACAGGAATCTGTTAGGAACCAGCTTAGCAGCTCCAGAATTGTTGTTGTAACCACCTTCTTTTAGCATGACATCAGGCCAGGAATAAACTTGAAAGCCCCTTTTTCGCTCTGTGATAGCACTGGTTCTTCCGTTGCCAGTTGTTGCAGGGGGATACAGTCTACGCTGAGTTCAGAATAGATTTTCTAACAGTGGTTTGGATGCTGCGTGTGCCTAAATGTAACAGAGTGCTGAGAGTACACCCTCTGGCTAGGTTAGATGTGGAAGTTTGTCTGTGATACGTGGCATATTAAGCACCCGAATACCCACATGTTACAGATTCATTACTGGCTGCTGGGAAACAGCACCACCGTTTTCTTCAAATGGCTAGTGATGAATATTCTACCATGGAAATGGGAGAAATTCCTTGGTCTTTGCACAGTCAACTAATCAGAATAATCACTTGCAGGGCGGAATAAAAGAGTAAATATATCCTTGCCAAGTTGGCAGGGAAATGTACAAAATAAAGATTTTTTTCCCTTATGATCAACTGCAAAACATCAACTTTCTCAAATAAATCTATGCAAAAAGACTGGTTTTTGATTCCTCTGCTGCTGTTTCCACTGGTGAAGCCTGCTGCTGTACATCGGAATAAGCCAGGCATCTGTGTGTTTTAATGTAACAGCAGGAAAGGAGTTTTGTCCTTACAATCAAGCAACCCTATATTTTATCTTTGTGTTAGCATCTTGTGGGTTTTTTGTTTGTTTGTTTTTTGGTTTGTTTGTTTCTGTTTGTTTATTTATGTTCTAGCCCAACTGCTTTAGACTCTCTTCAGCTTCTGAGAGTTAATGGAGGATGGAAATAATTTAATTGATCAGTCAAGTAACAACCGATAGATTGTCCTCAAATGTTCTGCATATGCCTAAGTGATTCAAATAGGCTGGTGCTGCAACAGTGTAAAACATGAAAAACAGCCTTTGAAAATAACCAGTTTCAAGTTCTTATATGTAGAAACTAATAAATGGAGTCAAGCCTCTGGCTTGCCGAACTGCTTTATTAGATCTTCTTTCTCCAGATGCTCTCTGATTTCAGATTCCCTGATTGCTTAGACCTGCTTGGGCAACTTGCAAAAGAAGAGACAAATTTGTTGAAAAATTGTTGTTCAAGGAACTAGCTCAGGTGTTTTTATACCCATGATGCAGCTAACTTGTAAATGGATGAGCTGCCATGAGTAATGAGGAATTGGCTCTGGACGAGTTGATACTCATTTGTTCATGCTCATGGGAAATAAGTTTATCTTTCTGGCATATGTCATTTGTAGCAGTCAATAAAAAGAGGCCATGAAGTAGATGATTTTCTGATAGTAAATCAGTTCTTCTGCTGAGATTATTTAATCTCAGGGAAGCAGAAATGGGGACTGTTAACAATGCCATGAGGATAAACATTCCCAGAGTATTTGTTCTGAAGAATCAAGATGTGTTTTAGAACACTCAGTGCATTAAACCAGTTTTAGAAAAGCCAAATACCTAAATCCAGTGATGTTAGTGCTGGGATTGCTTAAGGATAAATGCTACCCAAAAGGGTATTTTCTGAAGAAATTAAACTCTTCTGCATTAAAAATTTCTCCACTTGTTACCTTATTTGCTTATATCAAATCCCAATCTATTTCCCCATTTGTGGTGTCAGAGCTACTAAAATTCTAGCAGAAAATTGAATTTACTGAGATATTGTAGATATTATGTCTGTTTGGAGGTAAATGATGACAAAGAAACTGATCTGAATTTTGAACTTTTTTTTTAATGGATGTTAATGCAAGTATCGTATCAGTCCTGATAGAAGTGTATTACAGTATTTTTTATGGCTTTTGATGCTTTCGCCCATATTGGGAGAGACAGAGAAAAGTGTAATTCCATAAATAAGGCCCACGGGAAGCCAGTCATCCTAACAGCTTAGGACATGGACAAATGGTCTCATTTTTATGTATGTATGCATACGTTTTATGTATTATCCTGGAATATGCTTAAGAAGCGAGTCAATGAATCTTGTATTAACCAAACATCTGAAGCCTGATACATTTATCTGGGTGAACAGGAAGAACAAAGTATTTGTATGGGTCAGAGCGTACGTACGCTTTCAGTTCCTGTTTCCTTTAAAAGTTAAGCCAGGTGGGGTCCAGCACAGAGAAACAGTAATTTTTAAAGACAGAGAAACAGCAAAAACCTCTGTCAGTTCTGTAAGTGCCTTGTGTTGTTTTATAGAGCTGGTTCCTGGCTCTTGTTACCCTTTTACTTGAAATTCAACATGCAGTCAAGCAGGCCTGGGCAGTGTGTGTTACTGACAGTCCTACCACTCAGCAGTCGCAGTCATTCATAGCACACAGCTTGTCCTGGAGGAAGGACCACAATATCCCTGTCTCGTGGCAGTGCTGGAGAGCCTGGCGTTCGGGAGCGCGGCAGCGCTGGCTGTGCTCTCCTCTTCCCAGCGGAGCAGATGCAAACACCGCTCACTTGCATCAGCTGCTGGCTTCCAGCAACATGCTTAGTCTGCCCTAGCAGTCTATATGAGTGGCTTGCAAATGCTCGTATAGCCTTAACTGGTGTGCAGCAAGAACGTGGCGTTGCTACTCCTAACTGTGGGTTTGCATGTCGCTTTAAAATTAATGTATGTTGTGAATTAAAAAAGAACAAGATCTTTTCCAACTTCTTCACGCAAGAGATGAAGCCTCCTGTGCATGGGACAGCAGTCAGGTAGCTCAAAGGTGCAACATTTCATTTTCCAGCTACATCGTTCAAGTATCTCACATTCTGCCAGGTAAAATGGTCCTAAATACTTAAAAGTTTCTCTTGGTTTCTGTAGTCTGTTGGTCTTCTTACACAAATACAGTGGATGGCTGTAAAGGCAAAGATGTACGTGCCGAGGAAGAGCTTCAGACGGATTTCACAGTGTTGCAAACACCGTCTTTGCTGCATTTGCAAAATTCATTTCTTACCTGTACAGTACATGCTCTTGTATGATGTATACTAAAGGCAGTATATAAAAGCTTGAGAACTGAAATTGATGCAGGATGCTTAGATGAGCCAAAGCTTTTGCTTTTGAAACAGAGGAGCTATTTGTGTGTTAACCCCCATTGATGTAATGCTCTTTTTAAGGCTCATCAGCAGAGCAGGAAAGCAGACCGTTTGCTGGCAGCAGGAAAATATGAAGAAGCAATTTCTTGTCACAAAAAAGCTGCTGGTGAGTAGGTATTTCTCACATTCCAGCTTTTCAAATCACTTTCTAGATTCACCTGCTTCATATAAATAAAGTACCTAGTAACTTGCAGAGTACTATTTTTATTCTTAAAATGTGAATTCATTTTTCAGTCCAGATCAAAGTCCCATTTGGAAATCTGTTCTCTAATACGAATAGCTACTGCCAGAAATGTCCAAAGTAGTTTTTTTGGGGGATAGCTGTCACTGGCAGTTCTAGACTCAAGATAAATCCAGCACCTTATGTCATGGAAAAATTGCAGATGCAAACCTGGTTTCACTTCACTTTACACTTCATCTTTTCTTGGCTTCTTTCATACCTTTAGTAACTTCTTTCTCTGTTGATGAAGGAAACACTTAGACACTTTTTTTTAAGTAAAGGGTTTATTTACTTCGATTTTCTAATGTCTCAGTCAAGAAAACTTATATGTTGCTAAAGGGGAACATATAGGGGCAGTCAGCTCAGCTCCTGTAGAAGTCACACAAAAGAACAGATTACACTGGAGGCTTGGCACTGCAGGTGACAGCCCTCCCTTAACTGAGGTTTTGTTCTTCTACCTGTCCATGTAACGAGTCACAGTTAATTGTTTGTGCTGAAGTCCATGAACTGGCTGACAAAGTGCAGCAACCACTTGGCAGAAGAAGAAAGAGGATGTCTTAATTGGTGCAACAAGTAGGACATTTCCAGTGACAGGACTTGTATGGAGACAAAATAAGTGGTTACTGTGAACATTGTAACCTAGATACCAGGCATTCTTGCTTTCCATTCATAAATACTTAAAAAAAGTGAGAAACTTGTAATTTCTTTGGTATATATGAATACTGAGAGCAATGAGAGATGGCACTTAAGTTCTCTTTAGCTCTAATACACAGACTTTTCCTTTTTGTTCCTTCTTGGCACATACTAAAACAAACCAAAAAATTCATTGAATGTTTCTTGTTTTTCTTCAGTGGATGATTCTGCACCATTATATTATATCCTTCTGAATTTGATTAAGAATTTCTTAGCCCTCTTTTGTCATTTTCAGCACCAGCAAGATAGGTGCAAAGCCTCAAGTACTGCTCTAAGCAGCTTTTCTGATTTGGAGGGGAAGTTGATGAAGAAGTGGGTAACTCTGATGAAGGACAGCAGTCCGGGAACATAACTGAAAAAGCTTTGCTTCGTAGTTTTGGCATATAATGAGAGAGGATTTTACTTACGTGCATGTTAAGGAAAAGCATTGCATTTTAGTGCTGACTGGTGTAGCTTTGCCACGTAGGGAAGTTGCTCTTCCTGGCATTTTCTGAAAACAGCTACCATCATACGGGGCTGGAGTCCTCCTCTGAAGACCAAATTGGAGCCACTTGAGCTGACAGGATGCAATGGCAAGGCTGTAGCATGTGTTAGATGATCCTATGGTAGTATTTTTATACTCTTGAAAAATAGAATGTGTTGCCAGCCCCTGTAATTTAGCGAAGGTTTTGCCTTTCTCCTCCTTCTTTTACCTAGCAGTTCAGAACATGTAAGGTCTGAAGTTTTTTCTTAGCTTTTAAGGAAATACTAAGGTTTTGTAACCCTGCCCTAAGTGTTTTTCTCTCCTGCAGCCTACCTGACAGAAGCCATGAAGCTGACCCAGTCCGAGCAGGTGAGAGCCACGTGCAGCGGCCTCCGCAATCAGCTCGCCCTTCTGGTTTCGTTCATCCTGAGCGGAGATGGCGGGAGCACAGCCCTGTGCCGTCCTCATTTGTTGCACAGAGCTGTGTGGGGTTGCAGTAGTGCAGCCTGCTCAGACCTTCCAGAGCAGCAGGCTTTGAGTTCAGACAATAGTAACACAGTCTCCGTTTCAACATTGATCTGACAGATCTGACATCTGCCTTTCCTGCCAAGGGCCATTCTTACAGAAAAAGGGCCACCTCTTTTCCAGGTGGTTCCTGTGAGTTATTAAATACCCCCTTTCCTTCAAATATGGCCACATCATTTTGGACCATATTAGGCATTGGGACACTTTTCTGCTTAGTGGTGCTGTTGATTAATATGTTAAAACCCAGTCCTTAATAATACCCCTAGTTACAATAAATCTAGGGGACATATCAGAATTTCTTTTGGATGGATTTAGCATCTGAATAACAAAAGCCCCCCTTCGCCCCGGGACATGCTGTGATGCTGGTTCTGTAAACGTTTACGTGAACGAAACTTCACGTGCATGAATATGCAGCCGGATTAGGTACCACCTGCTGATTTGTTTACCCTTGCTCCTGCACAGGCACAGCTATCACTGGAATTACAAAGGGATAGTCACCTGAAACAGTTACTGCTCATCCAGGAGAGGTGGAAAAGGGCAAAGCGAGAGGAAAAGCTGAAAGCTCAGCAGCATGGTGACAAGGACGTAGCCGCACACCTCCAGGCTTCCTGTAAGCCACCTGCTGAGGAGTCTGATGATCCAAACGTATTGGTTCCTGTTACTCAGAAATACAGCCCTTCTGCAGAGAAACATCTACAGAATATTCAGGGTGTCTTTGACAGGGACCCAGATACACTATTGTTTCTGCTTCAGAAAAAAAAAGAGCCATTGGAAGCATGTATTGGGAGTAAAGCTCCAAAAGATGACAAAACAATAATAGAAGAGCAGGCAACCAAAATTGCAGATTTGAAACGGCATATAGAATTTCTTGTAGCTGAAAATGAGAGATTAAGGAGAGAGAATAAGCAGTTAAAAGCAGAAAGAGCTAGACTCCAAAAATCTCCAGTAGAGAAGGAGTTGGATGTAGATGCCGACTTCGTAGAGAAGTCAGAGTTGTGGGGTCTGCAGCAACATTCAGAAGCCTCTTCAGCTGCGAGTTGGCAGAAGTTTGGAACAGCTGCTGGGAAGGCAAAGGACATTCCCATACCCAACCTTCCTCCCCTGGACATCCCGTCCCCGGAACTGCCTCTGCTGGAACTTTCTGAAGATATACTGAAAGGACTGATGAATAGTTAAAAAAAAAAAACAACAGGAAAAGTGCTCATTGTAGTTATCCAAACTGAGAAAAGGGAAAACCACCAGGACAATGATGATGTGAGGGCAGAAACATGCAACACAATCGTACTGTTGGAGAAAAGGCATTAAAGCAACTTTGTTACTGTGAAATACACATCATATCTGATCTACTTCATGAAATTTAAAGGTACCATAATTGGTATAAGATGATGAGCTCTTTAGTCTTTCTCCTAATGTTTCAAACCAAATGACTGCCTGGAGAATGTTTCCAATAACACAATCCTTCAGGGTTTTAAAGTATGCTATATGTAATAGTTATCTATAATGCCATAAATGATGGTGCAGAACTTAACTGTTATGGTTGCCAGTTGGCTGCCACTTCATATTGAAAAATGCTTTCTAGCATGAATTTAAACTGTGCATTTCATTATGCATAACTGTTAATTCAGATACGGTGCAATTTATACAGCTCCTAGATTGATTAATGTGCCACACACTACTCTCCTGAGTAGGCTAACCTTAAGTCAGGAGAGAGAAATGTTTCCATTCTGTGAAGGAACCAACTTACTCATTCTGTTGAGGTTTCATTTGGGTTCTCTGTTTACATAACTAATCAGGGTGCATTGAATCTAGCTGTTGGTTTCTGTATAAAGTGACATGGTTAAAAAGAAAATCTATACGTAAGGAAAAATACCCTTTTTGTTTTCAGTGATGCATGAGTGGAAGTAATTCTACCTGGCAGTATCTGAGTGGAAGAAAAATTGTTTACAGCTTAACCTGATTCAAAAAGGATATGAAAATAAAAACCAAGGTGTTTTGACACTAACCATAAGTGCGTAAAATCTCTATAAATGTTGCAGAGTATAAAAAAATAAATTAAGATTTATACTAACTGTGTTAGTAAACATGTACAACCGACCTCCTGCGTGTTCCTCCTCCAGCACGTGCTGGCAAGCTGGGCTGAAGTCCAGGGCTTTGCTCGGTCGCCGCGGCGCGGGCCCGGGCAGCCCTCGCGCTGCGGTCCCGCTTCGCAGGACAGGACGAGGCCCCGCGCCTGGTGCACGTTACTGATTCATGGAAGCTGTGACCTCACCTAAGCTTCCCCAGTGTGGCTTATTGCTGTGGTGTTACGAGGTAAGTTGCTGGTTAGGGTGCGTTTTGTTTCCAGAATACGCCAGAAGAACAAAGAACAGCCCAGCGCTGTGCAGCTCCTCCCCAAGAGAATGTCCATGGAAATGAAACCCAGACAAGTACTGGAGGAGCTCCCTCACACTGAACTGGGGCAGGAGACTAATCTTTCTGGGGGGAGAAATGTTATTTTCCCGTGGGTAGAGCTCAGCACATGACTGCGCAGGACAGCTGTGATGACCTAATCTACTCCCAAGTGCTCTTGTGTCACATAAGGTCTCACTTTGCTCTTCTCACATAAGGACAAGTTACTGTGTCCGTTGTTACCTGCCCGTCTGGCTCTTACAGATAGGAAGTCAGTAGTTCATAACACTTCCTACCAGTAAAACACAGAAAACAGGATGTGCTCATGAGAAGGAAATAAACTTATTTAAGCACTTACCTAATCTCACATTTATATCTAAATGTTAGGTATAAACAGCAATTTCAGCTGTCTCCACAAAGAGTAGCTACAGAAATTGCGTTCTCCTGTCACATCATAGGAAACAGCTTTTAGCCTGTCTACCTCTGCTGAAGAATCAGGGCTCTTGAGTGAGGGAACGGGATACAAGCTGTACCTTCTGTTTCTCAGACGAAGCTACTGGTGCCCCGGTAGTTGGTTCCGGTTCCGCTCCTGTGCGTGGTGCCCTCGGCAGGGAACGCTCTCCCGCGCCGCGCGGGGCTCCGGGCTGGCGGGCGGCCCTGGCCCTCGCTAAACAGCGGCACAGGCTGCTCGTGAGGCCGCATCCTCCAGCAATGAGTGTATCTGCCTAGAAACTGGCCTTGCTTTGAATGCCGGGGCAGGTGTTAGGGGATGAAATAAGTTAATGTGAAGCATTTTAATTTTATCAAGTAAACAGCTCTTTAATCTGTTTTTAAAACTAAGCAGTCAGTCTAAAGAATAAACAACAAAAATTGTCATAAAGAATATGACATAAAGAATATTTACCTATATATATATATATATAAACTTTCCCCAAGGTCTGTCAGTACTTAATTTAAGCTTTAATAGTTTTGAGCTGCTTTCAATGACTTTTGCTTTGAGTTCTTGTATCATGAAAGTTAGAAAGAAGCACATGATTTGCCTCCCTGCACCTCGGCATTGGTTGCACTGTTGCTCACACACCTCTTGCTCATTTCTGCCTCCCAAGCGTAGTTAAACTCCCCCCGCCCCTTTTCCTCATTTTTCGCTTTTTTTCCTACCTCTTCCTCCACAAGATGAAGTTACTAGACCCGCACCTAAAGACCAACCATTACATAGCAGGAGGACAGCAAGGATGTTCTCTCTTGCTGTTTGATGATGTTCCAGGCTGAATTTTTTAAGGCTGAACAGCTCAGGGGCAGTCGAGTGCTTTTCGGAGCGTTTCTTTGCCGAAGATGCCATCTGGTGGATACCCAGGATCTTGCTTGGTTGCATTAAAACGGAGAGCCCCCACTTCCTACTACAGAACAGTCTGCCTTTTCTTTACTAGCACCATTTTAGTAGACTGATTCTTGTTTCAAGAATAAAAGATATAGCAGTTTAGTCATTTATCTTTGTGCATGGACTGTAGCAGCAGTAAGGTGATTGCTTACGTGTGCGGCACGGTGTGAAACCCAAACCTGTCACAGGGGGCATGGAGACTCCCCCAGGCTTTGAGTCTGGTCTGGATTGTTTTCTACTGCACTGAACTCAAAACTTTGGTGGTTGATTATTTCAAAGCGTCTCACCAGGAACCAATTTTAAACATGTGTCCAGACACTGACTTCTATTCATAGACTTTGCTTCACCACAGAAACCACTGTTGTCTTGAAACACAGGAATATTATCCCCATTGAATGTAGCCAACGTGTTTTGCAAAGCAAAATGTAATTACACAATCTCTGACTGTATCCCCACAGAAGGGGAAACCAGAGAAAGGCAGCTGGGAAGCAACGTGGGATCTCTTGAGAATAAAATCTGCAGACTGCACCACCAGTTGCTACTTAGAATGACAGCTCAAACCAAATACAGAAGTGTGGGGTTTTACGTTTTGGTTTTATATAAAAGGAAAAGAGAATCTTGTGACTTCTTCCTCTGAGAGCATTTCAGTTTTCAGGAACTCTTTGGCTTTCAATTCCCTTCCTGCTCTCCTGTCAACAGTGGCTCTTCCACCATCTGCGACTCCCACCGACCTGCCCTCGCTGACGGGGACTCCCGCGTCAGAAATCCCTGTCCAAATGCACTAATGTGGAGATGATGTCTCTGGTGGCAGCTGTGCATTTACAACAACTCTGCCACTCACATCACATCATAGATTAAAAAAAAAAAAGCCAAAAATGTGACAATAGCTGCTGAAATCCCTTATTGAAGAGGCCTGAAAATACGGAAGAAACAAAAAGTCCTAGGAGAACTAATCAAAAGTAATCCAAAGGGCACTGGTGGATGCCACAAATGACTTTCAGGCTGGAGAACACTTGCCAAACTCTCCTGCCTGGTTGTGCGGCACACGGGCTACAACTGTGTGCACAGGAGCTCGGTGCTCCCTGCAGACGGGGAGTTAGGGCCATCTTTCTCCCACCCTGCTTCTTGCCCCATGTTTGCTTTACAATCTGGGTGTAACCTAAACTTGCTCGGGCTTTCTGGCTTGTGATCATTTGAAATGTTCCCTCAGGTCCATTTGCTGCAGAAGTTAAGGTATTATTGAGATCAAACAATATAAAATCCTTAGAGCTGTAAAAATACAGGATTTCCTGCCTCAGAGCTACCAAAATCTACTCTCTTAATTCCACTAAGGAAGCACAGAGCTGCAATAAAAACACCTGTCTTGGGACTGGAAAAAGAAGCAGGCATCTGTGTCAAGAATATGTTATATTAGTCTGGTTGGAAGGTAGCAGGAAAGCTCACTTGGAAACTTAACAGTAAAAATCTTCCTCTCCATCACTGCGGCTTTAGAAAGCTCCAAGTTCAAAACGCAACCACCTGTGCACAACACCTCAGGTAAAAACATGTCTTCAGTCCGCCCTGAGACAAACTTTCCTACCAGCTACATTGAGATGCCGACTTCCTCTTTGAAACCTACCCAAACAAACCAAAAAAGCGCAGAATCAGTTTGCGTGTGCCTCCCACGCCACAAATCACTCATTGCTCAGAGCTCCCCAGTCGCCCTGCTGGGGTGGAGTAGAAGGGATCCGGCCGTGGATGCTGCCTCCCTCCTGCCGCAGCGGAGCAGGGAGACGCGGAGAAGCGGCCGCAGTGCCGAAGGGGCCCAGGGCAGAGCGGTGCTGCCCAGCGGGGAGCACAAGGACAGGCCATGTTGGAGGGTGAGAGCGGGAGAGGGCACAAACGAAACGCCACTTACCAAGAAGGTCAGAGCACGTGAGAAGGCGGCACCCATCAGATGCAGGGGGTTGGTTAACACATGCAGATCGGAGCAATTTCCATGGAGCTGGAAAGGTAGAATAAATAGATTTAGAAATCAGAACCTTATAACCTGATTTCTCTGACCTATGCGATATGGACCATGGGGTTTCACTGCCAGCAAATCCAGCAAATTTTGTTTTGAGCTAAAACACATCACAGACAACCACCTACGCTGAAAGAGTTCAGGTTGTAGCACTCCTGCTGTACTGTTAATTAGTTATTCTTTATTAATAACACCTACAGCTCACACAGGGAGAATGTTGCTTTGCTCCTCTTGTGTGGCAGTGAAGGGGACAAGGACCACGAGGTATCCCTGGAAAGCAGTGACGGAGGCTGTATGTGTGGCAAAGGGGGGGCTGCAGGATTGATGATCTCTTGAGCTTTCAGGAGTGATAAAATGGAGATGAAGAGTTCCACGAAGAGCAAAGCAGAGCAAGAAAGATCTCCATCTGAGCAGGAAGGTGGAAGGAAGACACGATACTTCAAACGTTTGCTCCAGAGGCAGCTGGCAGTGCCCCTGCACCCCAAAAGCTCTAGCTGATAGCAGCGCTTTTGGCTGTTGCAAAATAACTAAGATCTTACATCAGAAAAAAAACTCCTAAGGAATTTTCAGGAAAGGAGCAAAACTATTCCCTGTGCGGCCTGTCAGACCTTGGAGGGGCTCTGCAGGGGGAGCTGAGCCAGGGAACAGCTCTTCCCCTCCCGTTAGTTCCTGGGGAGACACTGCCCGTGTTGTGGGCAGTGCACAGTGACAGCTGCAAGCGCAGGACAAAGCAGGTTGCAAAATGCATCAAATTATGTTTCTACACACCACTAATCCATGAGATTTACCCCTTAACCGCAATTTTTAAAAACTATCTATCTGGCATAACTACAGTATCAATTTACCACATACAAGCTCCTCTAAGCAAGTGGACAGTTGATTGTATAGTGAAATCATTATTTATACAGCTAAAGCTGATTTTTAAATCTTATTTATTTTTGCTGCTAAGGAAGCAAGGAAGATCTACTTACCCCAGCGTTTATGCAGCACTTCATGTAACACAAGCTTGATCCTAACAGCTCTGTCTCTCCAAAGTGTCTTTAAAATCTGTCAAAATATCAGCCTTTCTGAGAGTCCTTCCTCTTTCTCCATCAGTTTAACCCTCTGGGACTTTTGCAGGGTAATCTCTGCAATAAACTTAAGGGTTAGATAAGGAAAAAAAGGGGAGGGAGGGGGGAGAAACATTGAGAAGGTCATAAAGGAACCTGGATACTTCTACTAGGAAATAAAATCAAAAACTCCCCGTCTGAGGGGTCACTTGTGGGGACCAGAAGTTGCTACTTCTTCAGATAACTTACACACAAGCCCTTCCAGATCTTGTTAGGCACCTTGCCTCAGGGTAATCACTATCCACTTTTGGAGCCCTGGGCTAGCAAACACATCTAAAACAGAACACTTGAGTAGCCCAGGTGGTGATTTGCAGAGTGTACATATAGTTCAGCTTTTCAAACTAATTAAACGAGCTGGAATTCTACTCAATTCTCCAACAAATTTTACCATTATTAAATAAATGCACATATTTCTAAAAAAAAAAAAAAAAAAAAAAAACCCCTATTCTCTTTTTTTTAAATTGTAGAGTTAAGATGCTAAAAAAAAAAAAAAAAAAAAAGGCTCTGTGAAAATTCCCTTTCCCCTTCACCCAAGGAAAGTGTTGGATTATTAAAGACAGAACATAAAGAATGTTTAAATTATTTTATTCTTAACGAGAGGCTCTTTTTTGGCTCAGCCATTTGAACTGTGCTCCAGCACTTCCCTCAGCAGTTTTGTCTGCAGCCCGGAGAGGGCAGAATGGTGCACATGAACCAAGGCAGAACATTTCCAGCATTACAATAAGCGACACTGAAGCAGAGATGCATTTTGCAGTTACTGTGAATGAACAACTCAGGCTATCACAAATGTGCCACAAACATAAAAAACGAACACAATGACACAACATTTGATAAAGTCATTTTAATGGAAAATGTAAAACCCCTTTCAACTTCAATGTACAAAGCATGTGTAACACTTGCACTTTTAACAAATTAAAGCAAGCCAATGTTTTAAAAAAATACATCATTGAATGTATATATGTATATATTTACATAGCATATTAAGTTTAATATTTAGCTTTAAAAGTTCACATAAATTTTACCAAAATGAGACAATTTTTAAATAAATTACACCTTTTGAAAACGTTTAATTGTACACTGAATAGCTTCAATAAAATACTGAAGTGTCTGTATTTAATATCTACTTTATATACTTTATATTTTACAAAGTTTACAATTATTTGGCAGTAATTCTCAGATTATGACATGACTGCTGTGCGGACTCAGCAAGATCCCAAATGCAGGCAATAGCTGGTGTTTGTGTCCTACTCTCACAGTAACTGTCTCAATGTAGTGAAAAATATCTGAATTATTTTAGCAAACTGTACAAGTCACATTTACATTTGATCAACAATATAGCATAGAATTTTGTGTTTTTTCTTCCAAAAATAAATACATCATCTTAAATCTTTGACATTTCACAAACTTCATATACATTATAATACAGACAGCAGAACGCTGCTGCTTTGTCAGGTCTAACATGTAATCACAGTGGCTGTGATATGAAGCTCTACCGTTGCAGTGTCATTAACAAGTAAATATGATGACCATTTTCTTGGCACTGATGGTTTGTGAAGCTTAAATTAGTGTACATACTGTTCATACGTTAGAAAAATAACCTCCATTTGATGTTGACTCAGAAAGGCAGAGAGCACTTAATTTTCTTCCATGTCTTCCATTTCGCTTTCATGAATCTTCAAAGCTCTCACCATTTCTTTAACTGCATGATACAAGATATTTTTAACCTGCAAAAATATCAGACACATTTTCAGTAAGGCCTATGACTAAGGAACTGTAAAAGCAACTTGGTTTAGGACTGCACCCCAAGCTTAGCAGAGAGAAAAAACGAGCCAGACTACAACAAGCCAGGCTGAAAGGAAATACCTTTTTACACGTTTTAAATAATAATAATGTGAAAAAACCCCCCACCCTCGGCAGGGCAGTGCCTCCGCCGCTCGTGGCTGTTCCGCAGCGGCGGAAGTGGCTCCGCGCCGCGACACGGCCGCGGGATGCAGTTCCTACCTGCAGTTTGTCATCGTAATTGATTTCTTCCTTTGACAGCCTCAGCTCCTGCGTTAGGTGAAATGACTGCACAAGGTGTTCGGGAGACACAAAGTCTTCCGTTACGTGAACGCAGCTGTGAAAATTTTGCACCTATCCAAAACAAAAATGAGAGAAGACCGATAGTTAGTACTTGGGGTTTGCTCTTTGCCAGAGATACGTGCGGGAGCAGGGACCCGCTGCCTTCCCCGCTCGACGCGCAGCCCTTGCTCCTGGCAGCAGGCACAGACACCCGTCCGCGCGGCTGCGCCTCCTCCTGCGCGCGGCCCTGACGTCTCCTCTTACTCTGATCGCTCCCAGGCCTTTTCCCCGGCTGAGGAATGGCTACGGAGCGGCGCGGGAGCCTGGAGGCGGCTCCGGGCAAGACCCGCCGCGTTCACCGATGAGCAGGCGCCAGTTCAAACCCATCAGAGAAAAAAGCCCTGCAATAAAGCTCAGGTGGAAAGAGGCCTTTCTGCGTCCCAAACACGTCCTTCATGGACAGGAGAGGCAGCAATGAGAAAAACTGACACTGTGTCCTGCCACCCGGGCTGCGGGTGGATGGCAGGAGAAAGGAGCAGACACTTATTGTGACCTTCTGACCATGACTGCGTTATCATCCTTAGAAACCTACACTGTTTTCCCTACTAAGCCTTTACAATTATACATTTCCTTCAGCATGGTGCATAAAACCTTTTCCCAAATTCACGCAACCCCAATTCTGCAATGTGACCCCAGCTCCTGGGGCGACGAGGAGGCGCTGCCACCATCTTAGCAGCACGTGGCACCCCCGCACATGGTTCTGGTGAAGCCCTGCGTATTTACCCTGATGTTTAGCAAAATCTAGAATGCTTTAATGCACATCCTGAAGTTTCCATTGTGGTATGCGAGGCTCAAGAAAGTTTTTGTGTTTACACATCTGAAAAAAGCACCGATTTTTTTCCTCCAAAAACACTGTTTAACTGTTATCACTTTACAAGGAGCTTGGTATCATCAAGGTATCAGAAAGTATTCATTCCTAAGGGTGACGATGCAGTACGATTTCCCCTGCGGGCTCATCGGAACAGCGGCGGAGGGACGAGACGGAGCGACGGAGCCTTTCGGGGCCGCCCGGCCGCGGGGCCTTCCCAGCGCTCAGCCAGCGCCTCTGCCCCGGCCGCCCGCGCGCCCTCCTCCCGCGCAGCCTCCTGGCCTGTTTCAAGTCTGCACTTGCCCTCGTTTTCCTTTTCTCCCCGTGCAAATCCCACACACTCCTTCCCTCTCTCCG
>NW_010585345.1:25994-53431 GCF_000705375.1 Tinamus guttatus
CCCTGCTCCGCTGCTGCCCAGCCCTGTCCTTCAGCACAGGTCTCGGGGCACGCAGGGAATCACCCCGCAGGCAGCCCTTAGGCAGGCTCAGACACCCGTGTCTGCCACACAAACTGGCATCGTGACACGGCAGGAGGTCACGCTAGCTGCAGTGTGTTATTCTGCAACACGTAATCATGCTGTTAAATCGAGATAATGCATTTATAAAAAACAACATTGTAATAACTGGTTCTGCTATGAACAAGTTTTGCATTTAGCCTGAGCAACACATTTCAAACACTGACTCAAGTCTTTCAACTTATCAGTAAAGTATTTTTAGAATTTGGATGAGAACGAATTACCAGATTAAAATCATGGCAGGCTCGCTCTCTCTTCCCTTTACAGTGTAGTAAAACTCCAGGATATACTACCCGGAATAAACATTTAAAGCAGCTCTTATTTGGTACGTTTTGCAATTCCTAATATTTAAACTCCGGGAGTCATGAGAACCGCTGAGGACAGGGAGCGCGACGGCACGGCGGGCAGGACTGGGCTCCAGGGCCAGGGCAGAGCGGGACGGCGCGCGGCGCTCCCCAGGAATTCCAGCCAGAAGAGCCCCACAGGGGCCTCCGTGTTACGAGAGAAAGACAAGACCCAGGTTGCCTAGATATGAGTACACAGAAGCTAGAAAGAAAGAAAGAAAGAAAAAAAAAAAGAATAATATAAGATTCATCTCAAAAGCAGCTGGAGGCAGCAAAGGTAGCTGGTTTCAGCAAGAGAGCTGCTCAGGTGTGTTCACAGGGCTCCTGATTCTGCACGCTGGCCTCATTTCCTTCCTGCATCCCGGAATGTTACCAACGAGCAAATAAAAATGGTAATTTACCTTCAAATTTAGTATTAATTTTGCTCCAGCTTTAGGGTTAATGATGTGCGTATGAAACTGAAATGCTCAGGATGTAGACCATGTTAACACGTAACCTCGTGCACATTCTTGTTCAGACTTATTTTTAAGTGTTTAAACGTGTTTTGTAGGCATAAAGGCTTGGTGCTGATCCCTAGGGTCAATATTTATGCATCTCTATATAAAGAGCACTGTACACGTACATGAAAGAGCACGATGCTTTCATTTCCTCCTACGTGGCAGATTCACAGGAACTTCTTACTGAAGATGAAAAGGTTTTCAGCTTCAGCCACTAAGGTTTAAAAACACTGTTATTAACTCCTTGGTGCCAGAAGCTAGAACATTACCACTTCAAAAGCAATTTAGAGTTTAAGGCCAATGAGATAAAGATAACAGTGGTCTTGGTCTTATTTTTGGTCCTCGAACCTATGAATATTGCAGGGAAGCCTACAGACCTGCAGCACTGGCACTGCCTCATGTTTTATAGCCTGCAGTTTTAGATAAAGCCTCATGCTATATAAAACTACTTTCCCTGTATGTTTGTACTTTTCTGAGGGCTCCCTTTTCACTGTTGCATCTTGGATAATTTCCCTTGTTTTAAGAGATCAGAGCGAGGCTAATGTAGAGTGCAATACAAATCCTTCCCACCCTGGGAATCCTAATTGCTTAAGCCTGGCAAGAGCTGAGAACATCACTGATGCCAGATATTCCTTCGCCTTTTCATAGGGAAGGAGTCAAGCCCCAGGGACATGGTATGAGGAAAGGCAATCTCCAACAATCCCAGATGTGGTTAATTGCTTCTTTTGCTGGAAAGAAACCTCCACTGATCATTCAGGGTTAACACACCATCCTCATGTGATATCTGCCTCAAGAAACATGGGAATGGCAAAGGAGTCTAGTCTGGGTAAGGTCAGGATAAAGAAGGATAAAGTTGTTGTTGCTGTGAGTGGCCAAGCAACTGACAGAGCCAGTAGATGCCTCAGGGACTCGACACGTGTCATCAGAACGAGCCAGTCGTGTTTCCCCCCGCTGCCCCGGTCAGGGTGACATGGTAAAGCCAGGGCTTCCTCTGCCCAGAAGAGGTGGTGTCTGGAAGCTGATCTGGCAGATCGTAGACCAAACAGTGTCTCCTTTGGAAAGCCCTGGCCTCGCCTGAACCCGAGTGCACATCGGGGATGAATCTTTAATAGCAAGATGGTTCACAGGCCCTGCAGCAGGGTGGACACACTCATTCCCTGATAGTCAGCTCCCTAATTAGTGGTGAGACTGCTGGTAAGACTGCCAGGAAGCAGGCTTCATTTCCTGCTTCTACAGGAAAAAAATCACCATATGATTTAAATCTGTTTAAAAATGTTGTCTAAACAACCATGCTTTCTTCTCATTTCTACCAAAAAAAAAAAAAAAAACAATTTGTAGACTGGGAGATTAAAAAAACCCAAATGAAAATACCAAAGCCTATGTGCCTAGGGAGAACTCAAGCTTGCTGCACAATTGCGGCCCATTTCCTGCTGTTTCTCCGGAGCTGCTCCACGGGCAGAGCTTTTCCAGATGTAACTGTGACCAGGAGCCTGGCTGCAGCAGAGGTGCAGCCGCTCTGCCTGCACGGAGAGGAGAGGACGGGGCTGCAGGGATGGGGCTGTCCTCCTGCTCGCTATCTATCACCTTCTGTGTGAAAAGAAACTTAGTGCTTCTTTCAAGGAAACAATCTGCATGTTTTTGCTAAAGAAGCATCCTACTAATTAGCCCCAAACTTTCTCCGTAAGTCTCCAACGGCTAGAGGCAAAAACCACGACAATACCTGACATCCAATTTATTTATTGGTTTGGTGCCCTCTTGCTCCTGTAAGTTAAGTCTGAGGTTTGGAAGAAGTGTGAGTGTAGCCTTGTCCTGACCAATATCAGTTTATCTAGAAATTTGCTAATAACATGCAAAGAAAGAAAAAATAGTTAATAATTGTCTGATTACTTTTCTTTTTTAAAGAAAAAAGAAATGGCATTACTTCAGGTATTTGAATTGCTATATGTTAAAACCAGACAGTCATTTGTAGAAGCCCATGTACATCATGTTGTATTCCCATATACTAATCACTAAGAAAATCAAATCTATAATTTGAGCAAATGTAGTATGTACTTCAAGCTATTGTAATATGTATGTTATTTTATCCTGTATAGCTTTGAACAGATGTTTTTTACCTGATGAAGTGCTCCTGCTGGTAGAATAATAGCATCACCGAGAAACTGAATAACCGTACAGGTTTTTACTCCGTATTCTTCAAAAAGTCTTTGGCGAAGTTTTTTGTTCACGTACCAACTCTGATCACGTATTGGATCGTGCTCTGGTAGAACTTCTAGGCCTTGTTCTTTTGCTATCTGTAAGCATAGGAAAGATCCCAAGTTACTTTTAAAAAAAGAAGTTCCTTTCTGGTAAATTAAACATATACCCTAGTTGAGAGTACTTTGCTTCCACTACCCTGATTAGAATTTTTGTTAGGAATTCAGAAGGACCTCAAAGGAATTGAGAAGTCCCACTGAACAGAGGATATCTGCAGGACTTCCATGCCAAAAAAGCAGCAACGTCCTTAAAGATTTCAGCATAACAGTCTATTAGCAGGCAACGTGCTCCCTCTCTGTGACTTCTTCTATCAGAAAGCAGCATCTGCTCAAAGAGCTCTCATGCTGTCAGTTCCTCGAGCTCAAATCTCCAGCTTTGACACAGCCCTACTTGGGATAAAGGCAGTGGCTAATGCTAACATTTTTATGTGGTTTATTTTGCTACCCACGTGGCAAGGAATTCAGAAAACATGATGGAAAACCAACAATACTTCCTGAAAGAGCAACAGACTTCACTGCAACAATCATTCCCTGTTAAGTTAACCACAAGGGAACAAGCACTAGTCCTAATCAATTGCTAATTACTGAACCACAGTGACTAAAGGAGAAAAAAATATCAAACCATCTGTCACAACTCAGGAGACAACTGTCTCATGGAAGACAGATTTTTCTTCACACTTACGTTAAACATACTAAACTATCTGATGCAGAACTTGGAAAGGTAATTAATACATAACAACCACCTCTGGAACTCTGTACTAGAAAAAATACTGAGATTTGATCTCCTACCAAGAGGCAAAGCGGAACCCTGTGACTACACAAATCATAAGCCTGTATTTCAATTCATCTCCATTTCAGCATTTCAAAAACATCACCACACCAAAAGTACAAGATGGCACTCAACCCAGTTTTAGCTACCGCAGCAAGCTGTGACAGCAAATGCAAAGCTAATTACAGAGCATCTTAAAAGGTTTCTTTTTGTTTTTATCCTGCTGCCTTGTGAGTCTCTCAATGTGCCCTAACTGCTGTGAAAGAAACCCTGAATAATGTTCGTGCCTGTCTGCTCCCTTGCAGCCATGATTTGGTCTGTCATAACTCCCCACAGTTGTGACTTTTCCACGCTGAAGAGCCCTAGTTGTGCTCAGTGAGATTCTGCTTCTTGAACAAACGGAAAAGCCCATGTTTCCATCCATAATCTCCTCCTCCTGGCTGCCTTTTGCTTGCTACTGCCCATTTTTCTCAAGATTTTAGCTTGCTGCAGGACAAGTGTTCACCAAGAGACATTCCTCCTGGGGTCACCTTGGGACCAAAACCTACAGAGATGCTCTCCTGAAGAATGGAGCGCGGCTTCTTACGCCCTTCCTGCTCGCAGGAGACACGTCAGCCTCCAGCTTGTTTATGGAACATTTTTGTTTAACTAGTTAAAGTTCATGTAAAATATCCCCGCAGTAGAGGACACTGAAGACATCTTTAGTGGACTTTTCCTCAAAAAACTTCAGGGTTATTTTGGGTATTTATAGGTAATACGTCAAAACTGCTTTTTAGAACATGAAAAAGTGATAATCAGGGCATGGAAAACTAAGCCCCTACTTGACAAGTGATGAACTGAGAAATCCAGACTTGTGCCTCCTGTTTCATGTAAAATGATGTGCACAGTAGCTGCTGCTGAATTTTGCCCTTGGTACGCTCTCCCCACCGCTTTCATCTTCACTAAGAGACAAGGCACGTTCTTCATGAGAGCTGAACCAACACGATACAGAGTATTTATTAAGATAGGCAGCTGCCCTCTTTTTTTTTTGGCATGTGATTAAAAAGCCACAAGTATTTCAGTGTGTGATAACACAAGCATGGACCCGGAGAGCAAAGGCAACAAGGACACACAAATGAACGTCTTGAACGAACTGTGGCAGTGAAGCCAATCTTCAACAGTGACAGAGGAGCATTATCCTTTGTATTAGGAAAGAACAAGAGTAGATCTACACGTTCTCCTCAATCATTAAAATTTGGAGACTACCTGTAGCTTTTATAGATGAGTACATGAAGTACTGTGTTTGTTGCCTGATGTGGCATGGCATTCAGGGAGGAAAAGAATACACCCATCAGAGCATCTCATTAACACATCTGTACTCACCAGTGACAAGAGAGTAACCATGTGCATTCTGTACCACAGTAGCTTTCCACAATTACTAGCCCATGCTTAGATGGGCTAGAATTAACATTTACTGGTACTCTTAAACAATTCTGGGATAAACCTAATACCTGTTTGCAGGACAGACTCTTTATGACTCCCAACTACAATGCTGGTTTTCTCAGTTTATATCTTCTGAGCATAACAGAACTTCCCTTCAATAGATTTTAGATCAAAGTTATGTATGCAGTGTGGAAGTTTTATTCTAATTAAAAAAAAAAAGGTCAAGGTTTGCAAAGAAAATTATCTTCTATCTATTCTTTTGGCTATGGTATTGTCTGCAAAAAACAGAAGTCACAATTTTCACCTCATAAAATACGTCCATTTACACTGGAAACGTGATTGATCCCATAATAACTAGCAAGTCTAATTCTTCAATGTCCAGAGAACTCTTAAAAGTCTTTAGCTAAGTACACATTGTAAAGATCATCTATTCCATAGAAATTAGAGCATTTAAAACAGTACTTACAGGTCACTTTTTTCAAGGGCTTTCGTATATAGGATCACTAAAAGCTTTTCATGCAGGAAGAATCTTCTTTTCTAACCTAAATATAACCATCCCTCAAATTCTGCTCTACCGTTTCAATGCCAAGGGAACAACTTTCTCAGGCAGAATGCAGCACTTCACATTACTCTTTTATTTGAGGGGAAAAAAAATGGAAAGAAGCACTGACAGGGCTCAGCAGGAGAACGAAATTCTGCTAGATTCTTTTTGAGACTCAGAGGCATCTGCTCTTCTCTCTAAGCCATGGGCAGGGTTATTCCTCACGGGGTCTGCAACTGGAATACACTGCAACTCCACCTCTCCAGAGCTGCCCTTTGGAAGACGCTGTTCTGGAGGAAATCTGTGGAGCATGCAAGGCATTCTGCCTGCTACTTAATCTTATATCCTAATATAAGGCAAAAATTCTGGGGAGGGTAAAAGCTGGTTCACGGAATCTAGCAATTTTTTAAAGATTGATCAGTAAGGCACCCCTCTCAAACTCAACTGTCCCAGCATTATAGGGCATCAGCCCTAAGTTGGATGACCTTGAAATAACTGAAGACTGATCTTCCCACTGGATGTGCACGTGTGTCACAGAAGTGCGTAGTAGCACCTGGTCTATTTTAAATTCATTTATGGGGTATAAAGGATTTTGATTCCTTCACCCCCGAGGCATAAATTTAGCAAACAGAACCAGGGTTGTGGTCACCAGAACACATAGGCAGATGTAGGACAGGAGGACTTTTTGCCCCTCCTCGACCTTTAAAGGGTTATTTAAATAATATAATCTAAATCAACATCTGTTACAAAGCCAACCTTTTGCAGAAACTCCCTTATCTTGTCAGCATCTTTGCCAGCATAAATGTGCCACAAAGCACCAGGTAATTCACTTGAATCTTTCAATCTCTTCCTTAAAAGATCATCCAAATCTTCTTCTTCAAACTTCTTCAATACTCCTAAGATTTAACAAAAATACTTTTAGGAAGAAATACAGAGAAAAAAACCTGCAATGACACACCTTCTTTGCAAGCATTTTGTGGGAGACTAAGCAGATAAAATGCTTACTAAAAAAACTAAAGTACCTCAGATGATCTTTTTGTTCAGTTTTTGTATTTAGGAAGTTAACAGAACATGAATGCTGAAGTATTTTTAAAACAGTGATAATGTTTTCTGTTTTGTTTTTCTAAAAGTTTCTTGAATTTGACAGAATGCATTCTCCTGCCTGAAATAAACAAGTAGGACAGACAGCAAAAAGTCAAGAGAGGATAAAGGTCTTTTTCTGCAGTCAGCAAAAGCCACATATTCTGCTTGCTGTTCTGCAGCAGCTGGTCAAGAAACTTTAGGGCTCTCCTGATACACTGCAGCTTTTGCTGGCATTAACTCTGCACGTGCAAGTGAAAACACAGCAGATAAAAGATGGCAAACCCTACTGGAGTTCTACTAGACATATGCAAAAATCTACATCTGCTGATTATGGAAATCAAGCAGAAACAAACAACAAAAAAAAGAAACAGAACAACTTCAGTGACTTAAAAGCTTTTTCACATGAGCAAGAAACCATATGCAGAGGACTAGTATACACGAGTTTACTCTCTCCAGCACTAAAAAATGACACTGCAGTTCAAATTCAACAGAACAAACAGCACACCCAGGGGCAGCAGACTAAACACAGGCCATTGCAAATTCATCATCCTGACATAACTGTTAGACTTAGCACAGCTTCCAGAGAAGATCCTTTGTCCTGTACTTTCATTAGCTCTGCCAGCTTCCACATAGCACTGGTGTATTAATTACAGGTCACAGCAGCAAAAAAAAAGTGAAAGGAGTTTGACATGCAATTGTGTAACTCCTGAACTCCATGTATTTCATGCACAATTAGTTTGCTGTGTAAGAATCTCTCCTGAGATAAGGAATCTTCGAGATGTAAGAAGTACTTAAGGACATGTTTCACGCATCCATTTCAAACAAGCAGCATCAATTGAGAAAGTGGCACGTCATTCACTATTTGCATCTCTCACAATGAGCTTCCCTTACCTGATTTGGAAAGCACTCCGTTTCCCTTCGCTATGCCAACGTAAACCAGGATGTTTACTACATCGGAAACTTCAATATGGAGATTGGTAGTTCCTATATCATGATCTTTAGTAGCAGCCACACCTGTATTACAAGATAAAAATTTGGGGTAAAATTGAAATTCATGCAATCACATATTCACCTTCAAACAGAAATGTGCTACAGCTAACTGAGAAGAAATTTCTGACAGTTCAAGGAGAATTACACAGAAAAAAAATTATGTGCGGGCATGCTTTAATGTAAAAATATCGATATACACAAACTGCAAGTGTTTTTTGCTGTACTTTTAAGAAAGATCTCGAGATATCTCTCCACCCAGACAGATGTCCCTACATAGCTGTTTTATCAAAATAAAGCACATTGGAGCAGAATAACCAAAGACATTTCCTGACATCATCAGCTTTCCTTCTGAACTTTTCAACCTTTCAGGTTGCTCAGAGTAGAATGTAAGTAAAACAAATAAAGAAGGAAATTGTCATTTTATTCCTGAGTATAAAAAGAGTTCATAACTAAAAGGAATACTCAAGCAAAGAGAAAAATACGATAATTTTAGTTCTGACATGAAAAAAAGCACACGTCGAGGAGACATTTCAGGACACTAAGTGGCACAGCAGCATTACATATAAGGGTCATCAAAGATTCAGTTTCTCAAACCCACATCTCGATTAGTATCTTTATTATGTTTATTTCGGAAGACATCTGGAAAACTTTTTAAATCAAAGCCATCACACCAGAAATAACAACTCATTTCTCGTGCTATTAAGTCAATTTGTAAAACATAACTGAACAAATTTGTTTGCAAAACGAAGAGCAGCCGGAAGAGGTCTGAGGAAAGTAGACTGGTCTAGACAACATTTTGAACACTACACCAACACAGAAGCAAAATTACAAGAAAAAAATGCTGTTTTTTCTTTATTATCGAACTTATGAACATACCACCACTCATGAAATATTTTGTCACACATTATTATTAACACAGGAACTATATTTGTATAAAAATAACCACCCATTTACATGCTTCAAAAGAATGTAACAGCACTAGAAATGATTAAATGAAATGCATTAAATGAATATGTCAATCTCATGCTTTAGTGACATGCACTATTAATGAGCAAGGCACAGGATTTCTCCTACATTCAGCCACTAATAATCCTCCTTATCAGCTCAGTTTTCTAGCCAGCATTAACACATGATACATTACACCTCCAAGGGAAACACTCCACCTCTGAGGGATACTCACCATAGGCACTGCACAGTCTGGGCCCCAAATCTGGACGGACAAAAAATCCTGGCAGATGAGAAGCCAAGTTTAATTTTCCTTCTGGACTGCAATATTCAGGCAAAGGTAAACTTTTTAATAGGTCTTCATATCTGTAGGAGAAAAGGCGCGAGACTACAGTTGAATTTATGCCACTATGAAGCGAGAAAAAAAACAATATAGAGATGACCTTAAGAGTATCTGAATCTTAAATGCAATTACCTTGCTGGCATCATAGCCTTGAAATCTTCACCAGAAGGCCAATCTTTCAATTTTAGTAGAGCCGTTTCCCCATTTTTTATTTTCTGCCGTTCTGCAAGTAACACACAAAATTATTAAGAACTAATACACTCCAGATGTTAGATTCCACTACAATGTTCAGCTGAACTCTAACCTCTCTATAAAGATTTCATACATAAAAGAAAAGATAATTAATTTAAAGAAATTCAATTAGGAGACAAAATCTCAAGTAGTTAAGAACAATGACATTCATTTGGATTCTAAGTCTGATAATAACTTACAAAATGGTATGTAAGTGTACGTTTAATGCTACAGAGGTACAAAATGCAAGCTTCCATTCTCTTCTCTTGAAACACATTATATAGAGCTTTAAAAGAAAGAAAAAAAATTCTTTGAAGCTTTAAGATCTATAAAGAAAGATTTTAATTGCAGTTTCTGACATTGACCATGTTTAGAATCAAAAGAATAATACATTTGAAGTAACCTACTTGAAACATCTTCAAAACCATCCCAGAACTCCTTGACATTGGTGTTTGAAATAATGCTGTCTTTGCAATTCAAGATATCAGCTTGCTGGTTTCCAAAATCTAGACTAATTGATTCTGCTTTCCACAAGCTGAAGTTCATTTTCTTATGCATGCCGGACACTAATACAGGCTTAAAATAAATAAATAAATACAAATTAATACTCATCCTTTCTGAATGAAAGGCTTGCTTCAATTAAATTGGCATGTGAGAAGTATTTGAAACATGCAGTGAAGGCCTTGGCCCTCCTGAGCTGCTAACACCACTTCCAATGACAGCAACATATCCAGAGACTTCACACAACTCTTTAACGATTTAACCTTTAACAGTCATTTCTTACTCATTATTAGCAATTAACTAAAATTTAAACTATGCAAAGTTCTTATGTGTCATTTCCCTGGCAAATTTTTGCCCACTGCAATAAAATGCACTGACGATACCTTTTTAAAGGTGAAGTCAGGCAAACTTTGCCCTGTTGCAATAACTCCTCGGAGTTCGTTCTGAGGTCACCTTTTAGAGAGGATTAGTCTTTGATACCTACCCTCCCTTGTTTCCAGCACTCTTTGAAGAGCTTCCAGTTGTTGCTGTTTTTATGGTCTCTGAGCCACAACACATGCTTATCACAGATCCAAGAATACTGAATATCATTGTACAATTTACTGCTGTCATCTAGAACACATTTTCTATCATCCTTTGGCTCATCTTTTATTTCAGATTTTACATTTATCTTTGGTGTCCTATTTGGTGGAATCTTGTTTTCTACCACTGAAGCAATTATGTCATCGAGAATGTTTGGCATGGTTCTTCCACTTTTACCACTCTAACAGAAAACAAACAAATTATGTTTAAATAATGTAAAAGCAGATAAAAGTTAATGGAATACTTTCTTCAGCAGAATATCAACAATACTGCATTATCAGTTCTTAGTCACCTACTTCCCTCACAGAAAACTGCATGCACTCTTAGGCAGAACAAATTAGAAAAATACAGTTACAACAAATCTCAGAATACTGCAATCTTGCTTTACATTGAGTGAACGGTTTATTTAACTTCACAACATATTCTTCATAATATGCATCAATTACCACTAATTATATAAAAATATATACATATTTGTGCCTGCATATATACACACATACATGTTAATGGATACATATGTGTATGTGTGTGTGCAAGCATGTATAAATGTTGAATCCTTCAAGGAAGCTGCAGGGAGGTTTTACTTCTAAATTAGTATTTAGCGCAACACATTTATCAGACCATCTAAAACGTACAAAAACACACAATACAGATTATAAAATTCCAATATGAAAATGATGCATCTGATAACACTCACTGGTGTTCCTGTGGAGTAAACCGGAGCAAAAGCAATACCCGCATCGGTAGAACCTAGACGTAGTTTGCCTGCTGTTGTAGTTAGTAAATCTCGTAAGGTTGAACCCTGCTCATTGTTCTGGGATGCAGGAGGAGAAGATTTACAGTTTGGGGACTCTGAATTATCCTGGTCTTTTTCTTCCTTTGAATGTTTTCCAGAAGGACATTCTTTATTCTCTAAAACAAAAATATTGATTGGAAGTTCACACTGTTGTATCATGACATAACACATAGAAACAGTACTGGCACCCTGCATTTTATAGTGGTGGTAATACAGCGTAGCACGAGCACTTTATTCGCCTGGAAACACACCAGCAGATGAACTAGATCCTTCAAAATGCAGTCAGACAGTGTGACCATGAACAGACCTTCCTCAGCATCTCACACATGCAGCTGAGTGAGTATCTGTCACAAATGAGAGATGCTATAGCTGCAAATACTGCCACACTACACATGCATTCTACTAGGGGCTCTTCTGGTGACTGATTTTCATGCCACCAGGAGAAGGTGTTGAAGTTTCAAAATTGAAATTAAGGAGAGAAAAAACATTTTCTTTACTTTTTGCTAAACAGAAAATATCACGGAGTTTTCCTAAAGAATTCATTTACCTATTAGTGACGCCCGCCCAGATCACGCACATGATATGTGAGTGTCAAGCATATACCTTTCTTTTCTTCTCTGGCTTTCTGCTCTGCCAGATCCGCTAACCAGTGCAGCGGCGACTGCGATTCCGGCGGCGTGAGCTTGCTGTCTGTGCTCACGTCACTCCTGGGACTGGAGTTCCCATTTGTCTCCGACTTTGGGGGGGTGTTCTGCTGCTGAGACTCGGGCATGCACAGAGAGATTTTATTACTGTGATTGAGGACATTCTGTAAAACCTGTAAAGAACAGATAGATCATTTTCTTAGTGTATGCCATTTGTCTTCAACAAAAGTCAGAGACCACATTTAATCATTGTACATGCTAATTAAAATATGACTGATCCTGTTCACATATAAAGATATGTAAGTATCAGAAGACGTGAATAACAAATTACAATCAACACACATGTTTTAAGCTCACCTGAGATACGCCATTCATTGCAGGAAGCTTGCCAGCTTGCAGGCTCTGTTTGGTTGTACACTGACAATGGGATTTAATTTCAAATTTTTCTCTAATATTATGCATTGCATCTAGAAGATCTGTCAAAACTAGACGACATTTAAGAAGAAAATAATCAGTAATCCTCTTGTCAATCATTTTCTGGCTTTCTTCACAATATAAATACTACAGTGCTAAAAAGTTATTTGTAAACCTTTTTGAAATTTCAACTATTAATAACGCCTAATTTAACACTTCAAAAATACCAAGGACTCTCTGCTTTACCTTAAAGCTTGTGCAGAAAGAGATGAAGTCTTTAATTAAATAATTACATATTAGGCTTTTGAATAATCTACGCTTCACTCAGCATCCCCATTTTATGGCACACAACAAGCAAGCCAGTTATTCATTATTTACTTTACACCCCATTGTTCAATGGGTGCATCACTGCCTCATTTAATAACACCGTCACACACAGACGGAAGTGAGCCATGGCTTGACAGAAAAATTAGGATCCGATCATGTAATTCAAGGCTGTTTGGCAATGGACATGAACAAAAGAACAAAACGGAGGTTATGCAGGCAGCCCTCACTGTGCTGTTTCCAGACGAGTGGCTCACTTCACAATTTAAAATTAAAAACAGTTTCAGTGGGGAACCTGTTCTGTGGAAATCACAGTCTGAATTTACTAGGCTGAATTTACTAGGCAGGCAGAGCAGACTTCACTTCTACTTGAAGTAACATGAAAAAAACCATGAAACACTGACTGTGTCTGTATTTCCAATTAAAATAACCTGGAAATCTATTTGCTAGGATTAAAGGCACATTCAGGCTTTCTTTCTCTGCCCTGCATTGATGCTATTAGAGATCACAAGTAAAGTTGGGCTAACAAAAACACAAGAGTACTTCTTCACATAAGCAAAATTCTGATGGGTTTGGGCTTACTGCTTAGTTTTGATTAACTGCTATCTTCTTTATTGTCTTTGGATTCGAGTGGTCAATCAGACATCCAAAGCAAAACTGCTCTTGGTGGGGGGAGGAAGAGGACACAACACGAAATTAAACTTCAGATATGCAAAGTTTTAAGAAATAGCTTTGTTTCTTAAACAAACCTAACAGGTCTTCTTAAAGACCAGAGAGCTGGTCTCTCTTCACAGAAAGACCCAGGGAACACGTGACAGCCTGCTTTTTTGTAGGGGTCTTACCAGAGCCAGGAATAATCTGAGTTGGCATCAAGTGTTTGTGATCGTGAGGCTGCCCCTTCACACACTTCATCCAGGCATACAGCTCCTTGTCTGCAAAAAAACAGTGCCAGTTGTTTACCTTTCGCTAAGACTTTATTACCTAGAAAGATACAGAGCTAGTCACCTGGTTTTGATTATTTTTAGCTTATATCTTTTTGTGTGGCCAAGTACCTGGCCACCGAGCTGCTGTGGCACTTGAGGGACAGGAATGCAACCTGCTCTCGTTTCCTGCTCTTACACAGCACCCACTGAACTCGACTGCTGCTTTTAAGAGACTCTTCAACTCTTTCCACCAGTTTTCTCAGCTCCAGCACTGTGAGCTGAAGAAGGCAGACTAAAAGAAGCATTCAGCACATCTACAACCCTCCTCCACTGTCACACAGATACAACGTACCAAATGTTCCTCTCAAACATTAGACGTTAGCTGTTTTGTAGCTTGCATAATTCATAAGACACTAAGCATATAACCAAATTTAAACAAAAACCGAACAGGAGTGATCTATTTAATGTATTTTTACCACTAAAATGTCATAAAATTGTACTCCACTTGATGGTGCCAGAAGCTGCCTGAAAGTAACAATGGATGGAGTAATGTGAAAAATCACTGATAAATACTGAATACTGAATACTTAAATGTCTAAAATTCCTACCGAACCAGTGGGAAATGAATGTTTTCTCCATTACATTTAGCAACCATAAAAACAACCACCAGTTCCAGGAAAAATGGTGTCACATGAAGGGTATTCCACAGGAGCGGGTGGGTGGCTCTGAGACGCTGGGGCGCTGCAGAGCAGAAGCGCAGGCAGCTCCGAGGCTGCTCCCGCCTCCACACAGCGCCGCGGCGAGGGAGCCCTCTCTGCTAGGGGCCCTCCAGCCTCTGCAGCCAGCCTCTCACAACTTGGAAGACATTTTACTAAAATTTTCCTGGCTGGTTAAAACACACACTATAAAAAGCCTCTGCCTGCCTGTTCCCAGTAGGGTAAGCGCTGTTCGGAGCGCATCCCGAGCCACGTCACACGGATGCACACACATGCGTGCGCAGCCCCGAGCCGGTTAGGGGCGGCTGGAGCAGCCTCCAGCATTAAAGCACTAGTGCCTGCTCTCGGCGCTGGAAAACACCACTGCTCCTTCCCCAGGAACTTGGGCTCGGATGAAAGGCTTGGGAACGGCCCAGAACCACAGAGTAGGAGGCCTCTCGCTCCAAGCCAAGGGACGGAGTGGGTGAGCGTTTCTCCGTTTATGCAAGCTTTGCCGTCTCCCGTTCCTTTGCCTCACCTACCTTTCACAGAGGCGACACTGTGCGTCGCTATGACAAACACGGAAGGGCTGTTCAAAGCAGCCTTGCAGCTGCAGGCGCTCCTGGCAGAGCGCTTCCCCGCAAGGCCCAGGGCCGCCGGCGCTGCCCGAGGCCGCCGCCGCAGCGGGCCTAGGCCAGCCTCCCTACCAGGCCCCACCTCAGCAGCCAGGCTGCTCACCGAAAAACTGCACGTGTTCCAGTTCCAGTCTTGCTCTTTCTCATCACACTCTATGCTAGGCATTTCTATTAAAGTACAGGAGACAGACTACACTAAGCACATATATAAGCTGTGGGATTTCAAAACATCCATAACACTCGTTTGAAGTACTTTGCAAAGTATTTTTCAATCTTACATTTTTATTATTAAAAAATAGGCTGTTAAGTCAGGCTCGTCAGCCAGGTACTCCTGGCAGGAGGGCTGCAGGCTGTACGTCTCCGCAGGGAGCTGCGGGACCGGCAGCCGCATCTCGCCTCGAGGCAGGAGGGGCTCAGGGACCCTGCCGCGAGCCTCACAAAGACGGGAAAGAGGACAAAGACCTAACGCAGCCCCTTTGCCATAATAGTGACCAATGCTGTATTTTCTGACTGCAAAAAAAAAGGTGAAAAAACTCTATGACACATCAAAGCCCAAAAACACTAATTTAGCATTAGGGAAAGCCAGAACGCCTGGGGACAAGCAGCACTACACGAGCTGCAGTAACCCGCGTCCAGACCAGGCGAGCTCATGCAGTACTGACCTCTCGAGCTTTTTCTTTCCTTTGCCTTATAACAATCGAGGCAAACCACAAATCCACATTTTTGGCAGACCCAGTGAATGTTAAATAATGTGGCTTCGCATGCATCACACATCTCACGGACTCCTCTCACTGCTCTCTTCCATGCGATTTTGGCTGAAATACAAAATAAGCAGAAGTAAAAGACTGAAATTTAAATGCAAGGCACAAAATGAATGGTCTGTAGAGATGAAGCCTTCATATTTTTCCCCTCAGAATCAATCACGGACAGGGGGAGAGGAACGTGATCCTCCACAAACAGACCATGAGCAGTCACCACCATAGTTACACGGCGCGGTGACCCCACTAAAGAGATTAAAGCCTTTGGAAGCCCCGACTGAAGCAGCACAGAAATGCTCCGTGCTGCGGGTGCAGAGGAGTCTCCCGCACCGCAGCCTGACAGCTCCTGCGGCCACTGTGCCTGAGAGCCCGCAAGGAAACCGCGCCCTACCCCCTGCCCCAAAGTATTAAATCCTCTTACCATCTTTTTTCACCCAGGACATAGCTGTTTTCTCAGACGTTACTAACTGACAGAACTTATCGCCTATGATATCTAAAATGTATTTAGAAGTTTCGAGGTCCAGTTCATCATCTTCATAGTTTTCATGTGTCCATAAACTCAGTGCTTCATCATCATATTGATCAGGAGAGGAGAAACCATCTATCCTAACCACTCCGTTCTTACTGAAAGATAACCTAGAAATGAAAACCGACTGTTTAAACAAAACATTTTCGTAACAGCTTCTTTTCTCACCTTTAAAATAGCTCAAGGTTTTCTTGTGACCCTATAGGACCCCATTCTGCCACCCTCACCCTTATATTTAGCCTATTTTTAAGGAGCAGCAATTAATTATTCCATCTTGCAGAACACAGGAATACACTTAAAGTTTTAGTGTCCTGAGTTCAGGACTAAGAAATACCAAAATGATATACAGATGTATCATATATCTGATGAACAAGTAGAAGAAAAAAATTACAAGTTTTCATTTAAAGAAAGGTACACAACAGTGTAAACCTCATATGCAATTCAAGTCCTACTATCTAAAGGCAACGAAAATAATTACAACTATATAAAATACAACTGCAAATTTGAAACATTCCCAATTTTAAATTCCATCACTGTGTTTAAAATCTTGGCAAAACTTATCACTGATGTTATCCGTTTTGCATAGGAGAAAAACCTAAAAACGTAACATCACCAAATGCCACTTTTGGAAGCAACTATTTTAATGTATAAAAATACTGTGAATGCGACTTGAAATGATTCCTGAAGGACTGCAGAGTTTCATAACTTAAGCTTCATTCGAAAGAAATGAAACTCAACCTGGGGACAGCAATTTCCTGTCCAAACTGTGTTAAATGTATATTGGCAAGACAGCGCATGTGAAAATCAGGGCCGTTTTGTTCCGCGTCCATAGCTGCACTGCACGCACCACCGAGGCCGTGCTGCATTCTGGGATACTGTTTTTCTGAATTATGAAATCTCCTTGATTGGCCTCAATTGTGAGAAAGGAGGTCAGAACTCCCCTGTCCTCAGAAAACTCCCGGCAAGCATTCCCACAGCACACTGGCATCGCAGCAGTGGCGCATTCGGGCAGCTCTGCGGTTGTGCAGCTCGTCCGGGATAATTGCAGCTTGCCTTTGGAAAATCCCTCCTCATATGGAAGGCACCTGGGTAATGGGGATGCATAAATGTTTCTGCTTGCCTAAGGTGCACTGGGCAGCCCTTCTGATCTTTGCTACAAAGCTTCAAACAGCAATAGGGTTGATTCACAAAAGCATTAATAAATAAAATTTAAATATTATTGAATTAGGCAGTATCTATATCAGGCTGATTTAGCCAGAAAACAGACAAGCTTTCAGGCATGCAAAACCTCTGTCAGTATTATTTTCCAAAGCTAAAACATCACATATCAGGAAACAGCTGTACTTACCGTCGAAAGTAATAAAATCTACAAAATACTGGTGAGTGAGTTGATTCTTCACCTTTCTTACTTCTTATTAACCTACATTCTCTGCATTTTTGCAAATTCGGTCCTATTTCAGAACAAGAATCATCCTGCAAAAAGGACTCTCCTGTTTGCTTCAGCTTCTTTACTTTGCGCCAATCTTTTAATACTGAGCGGGGTATTCCAGCTGCAAAACAACAAGAATTTCAGCAGAGGCCCTGGGAAACCCTTCTATTTAGCCCCACTTAGACCAGTAAGCATCCAACCCTTCTCAACTTTCATTTGTTCACCTTTCAGCACTGAAGTTTAAAAAACTGTTATTACCAAGTAGAACCATACATGCTTAACTACCTGCTGAGCCCAAAGAATACTAGGGATGCAATATTTTCTCTTATGTGAACTGTTTTACCAAATGTTCTGCTAAAACTACCTTCAGAACATCACTCAAACAACTGAAGAAATTTAACACCCCAAGAAAGAAAGGTTTTAATTTTGTTTCAAGTGAAAATGTATGCAAAAGAGTTAATGAATGAAAGAGGGAAAAAAAAAAAGTCCTGTGTCTTCAAAACTTATTTTTGCTGAGGGTTACAGAGATATAATTATGGAAGAGTAGTTCTCTTCACACAACTCAACTGTGCTTAATGTAAAATATCAGCCAAAAAGAAGAGACTCCATCAACTCCCTTCCAAGCCTGCTAGCTTTGCAAGGCTAAACAGCAAATTCTGTTTTTGAGATGAAAGAGAGCAGGTCTGACGCGGAGCAACACAAGGAGCAGATCTCGAGCAACATGTGCCATTTGTGCGTACGCGTTTCAAAACCGAGTCGTGCTGTTGTTCAAGGAGGCGCTCTCTGCCGCCTTGGTGAGCCGGGAGACAGGCCCGCGTGCGCACGGGCAGCGGGGCTGCGCCTGCCGCGGGACCCGCCGGCACGCTGCTCACGTTGGACTCGGGTCCTGCTGCCTTTTGCCGCCGGCCCTTTGCCAGGCCGCGGGTGCCAGGCCTCGGGAGCGCCTCCCACTGCGCTCCCAGCTCATCCGAGCAGCGCGGGGCCAACCGCAGTCACGCTCGAGAGCGGAACAGCCAAAGCGGCGCTCTGCGAGTCCAGCAAACGTTGCCTGCGTGGAACCAGAGCTCCTGGCACTTGTGTAGGCGCTGGCAGCGCCGGCGCCCGGCCGAGGACTTGGACGCGCCGGCACTCGCGGGCTGGGGACATTCCTGGCCTCGCGGAGGGTGCCAGCAGCTCCACGCGCCCTGCCCGGAGCAGCGCTGGGACAAAGCAGCTTTCAGGCCCGCCAGCACGGAGCTACCACCCACGCGCGGAGCCTCCCCCGGGAGCCGGGCTCTCTCCCACCTCCCACGCGGAGTGCAGCGCGGCCACCTCCCTCCGGGTAGCTTTTCCAAGCTGAGAGTGTTTTTGGAGCAATCCTTGTGGAAAGTCGAGTTCAGAGGAAAATCTCTGTGCAGCTCTTTCTCAGAAACTGATCTAGCAAAGCTCGCCCAAGATAAACAGATAGGAAGATCAGAAATAGCAGCCTGTGAGAAGAGGCAAGCAGGAAGAGTCAAGAAGGCAGCTCAGCTGGGATGCAGGAGAGGAAGGAGCTGCTCCCAAGGGCAGGCCCATCTCCTGACCTACAATACCTGCTCTGTGCTACTTGCAGCACAACGCGCTATACCTGAAATCCATTTTCAGACCTAGTCCTATGAAACTATACCATCAAGTACTATCATATACTGCTCTTACATTCAGGTAACACTAGACAAAACAAGAGACTGCCCTTTCTTATCAATCCTTCTACAGCAAGCCCATAAAAATATGCTGTGACAACACCAAAATCATGAAGAGCTAGCACATTACATACCCACACACATCTATAGGTGTGTATATATAAAACATCTATACTTCACCTGAAAAAGGTGAAGCTGAGTAAGACTTAAGAGAAATTTCAAAGGCATGTTCTCTTTCATCTTCATTTTTATTTATTTATTTTTTTAAAAAACTATATATATATAATTACAATACTATCATTGGACCAGGGCCAAGCTACCTCAGGCTGCAACACTGTCAGGACCCAATACATCCTAGGCATCAAGTATTCTAATGTACGAGTAGAGTCAATGCTTCACCAGAGTCTGCTTTATACAGCAGGCAGTGCAATGCCAAAAATATAACTACAGGGAGAAGTACCCATTCTCTAACTAACTGTACTTGAAATCCTACAAAAACTAATTCAATCTTTGACTTTCTCATACCGAACCAAAATAAATACCAAAGAATTCTCCTTAGAGAAGAATAAATTAGGATAAAATATAAGGTAGCTCTTAAAATCTCTCATGTTGCTAGACTAGTTTCTTCTCAGATAAATCTTAATTATAATCCTGTACCCGCAACAGCATTACAACACTTAAAATGAGATAGGTATTTCCCTGAAGTTTTTACTCCCTAAAACAAGAGGGATGTTAAGAGCACGAAACAGGCATGCAAGCTGAGGGCTAAAATAACTCTCCCTCCGACCTTTCACCAATTTAATCTAATCATAATGGAGTGGCATCAGGCCATCAAGGAACTGCCCCTGGCCTTGTGGTCAGAGCAGGAATTAAAGTTCCCCGATAGAGAACCTCTCCCTCAAAGTCAATACAAGCGGCACAACTACATGCATGCCGTCCATCACCACGCAACGTGCTGGTAAACCACTTCATTTATCGTTTACATTTAGGCCAAGAAACAGTTTTGTTAACACACATGTAAAAACAAAAGAACTGCACTTCTTAAACCAGAGTATTTCAGATAGCCTCAAGATGGACAAATCCAGGATTCATCCTTTGTACTCATTTTCACGAGCGTGCTTTTTAACAGTTTTCATTCTCCAGCTATTACTCATGACAAACCCTCCACGATTAGCACTGTTAGAGCTCCCATCAGTTTAACATCCTTTGCCAAACAAATGAGCATACTCACTGCTAGTACTGCTGCTCTGTAGCTTCAGCTTGCTTTTTTCTTTGGCGCTCCTGCTAAGAACACCATTCGGTTTTACTTCTTCCTCTGCATCACCCTTTTTTTTCTGCAAATCGTTTTGTTTCTTTTTGTAAGTTGGCTTGGGCTGCCGTTTAGTCCTTTGCTCTGACTTGCTCTCGCTTTCATCAGAATCTCCGCTTTCAGAGCCAGACTCATAAGTTCTTTTTGCTTTTCTCCTAGGGTGCTTATCTTCTTTCACAAACTTATCTGCCAGGATTTTACTATCTATGTTATTTTGCAAATCATTTGATGTAGAAGCTATTAAATTGACAGTACATGGCTTAATAATTTCTGAAACACTGTTCCCTGAATTCTCTTTTTTATTAGTGTTTTTATCTTCCTCTGAATGTCTTGTTAGCCAAGCCTTTTTCAGCTTAGTGTGGTAGTTTGGCTGACTTGTCTGGGAAGTCTGCCCACTGCCTACAGAGTTTGCTTTGTTTATTGTACTACAGACGATAGCAGTGTCTAGGGCGAGCGAGGTGGAAAACGTCTGATTTTTCGCAGCGTTGGCCTCGGCCTCGCTGGCATTACTGCTTTTGAACTGCGCCGCGGCCAACGCCGCCTTGTGCTTTTTCAAGTGGACGAAGTCGGCGGAGGCGGAGAAGCCCGGGCCGGGCTGCGTGGCTTTGGTGCCGCCGGGCGCAGCCGGAGCGGCGGCCCTGCCACCCGGGCCCTGAAAAAAAAAGGCGGTTACGTCCGCTTTGGTACTGCAGTTCACGGCCGTGGTGGGGGTGACGGCACTAGGAAGGCTGCCTTGTGAGACAGCTGGAAATTTCTTCTCATACTGTGTGCGAGTGCTGTCTGAGTTCATATTTGGCAGAATGACTCTCCCAGTCTCTCTGGCTTCCGCTGTTTTCAGGCAATCTGTTTGATTTGTCACAGCTGAAGCTCTCTCGCTAGCTCGATCCTTGGAAGCGTGCTGCATCACCGCTGCGCCGTCGTGTTTCGTACTCGAAGGAGGACGCACAATAACAGACGCTGTAGCCGACTGGGACTTTCCACTCATTCTTTCAGCGTGCCAGTCCACTTTCTCATTGTTTGGGGCGTTATTCGCCTTCCATACTTCTGACAGATTTTGCTCAGAAACACCCTTATAACCTGTCTGAGCTTCCTTGGGTTCAGGTACTAAAGTGGGAGGCTTTTGTAATTCCTGTATTTTGCCACCACCAGCGTTAACAGGTTGAACGGGAGTTAGAGTTGGAGGGGACAGGCTGCTGTAGCTGCTTTCCTTCTTCTCCAGGTTGTGGTGAACCGGGGGGTGAAACACGGGGGCTCTGTGCAAGGCGGGCATACTCCGGAGTGTGTTGGAAGATGACACTGACAGTTGAGTAGGGCTCCTGCTGTCACTCCTAAAAGAAGTCACTGAGTGAGACTGCACTGACTGCGAAAGCTGCTCAGCTATCTTGCTTGCAGAGCCTTCGCCCTCTGGTTGGTGCTTTATTAAAGGGGGAGGTTTGGAAAGAGAGGAGATGTATGAAGGGAGAGACTGGGGACTCGCTGCTGTTGAGGGACAATTAGTCTGTTTATCAACATAGGCAGTTGAAGCCTCCTTGGATGGGTAGGACCTTGGCGGTTCATTGACGACGCTGTTAGACAGGGTGGTGAAATAGTTACTCTGTGGCAAACTCTGCGGAACCGAATGCTTCATTTTATACAGTTCTGATACAGAACGCTCCGCATCTTTTTCATATTTTACTGAATGGCTTTTGGGACTTGAAGATAAGGACGTTACCCTGGAATAGTTCTCTCTCTCCCCCTCCAGTGCCTTTATTTTAGCTGTAAAAGGAGCAACCTCGATGCTTTCCTGAAGTATTCGCCTGTGTTCTTCTTTATATTTGCTTAGTCGCTCCCCAGTCTCCTGTGGTGGCCTTGGCAGCTGGTTCAGCATTGGATCTGCAAAATGTCTGTGCATATGGCTGTCCTTTGTGGTCTGCGCTCTGCTCGGCTCCAGCTCCGTCTTTATGGGCGCAGTTGTAACAGAGCGTAAAGGTTCAATGAACGCTTTCCTCTCCAGTTCTCTGTTTGGAAAAGGTTAAGCAGACACAGTTTAGTCTGACTGGACTGCAACAAGCTAAACAGGACCTTTCTTCCCCTGCTCCGAAGTTATTTATTAACACAAAATAAACTTCTCTTTCTATTAGGTACTGTTTTCTTAAGTTTTCAGATGACCTGGGAACTCAAGCACCATTGACATTTAACAGGGCAAAGTCCGTTTGGCACGCTGACAAGTTTTCCTACAACACCCATGGCAGCCGCACTTACAACTAAGCTAAAAGACAACACGACACAGAGCGAACTTACTCTTTGTGATGCTCTGCTATGCTCTTGGACAGCGGTGGGCTAGAGTGTGTCGTCAGCTTGAGAGGCCGCAGGGGATCCGCGCTGGACGGTCTCACAGGAATGTGACTCAGTAAGCCGAGGCCGTCGGCTGAGGTCACCGGGGCGGGCTGGTGCAGCCACGGGCTCGGGGTATTCTGTTAACAGCAACCAAACCAAGCCAAAAAAATCATATTTCAAAATAGTCATGGGATCTTCTGCAGAGCAGTGCAAGAGATACTGTATGTCACATCCTACCAACGATCAGAACGAAGTAATACATTTCAGCATCACATTGCATACGGTAAATAAAGTGTAACTTTGTAAGTTACTTTTGCATGAACTGGGACATTTCTCCATACTCCTCTCCAGATGTGCGGCACACAGAATAGACCAAATAGTTAACACAATCCCCAAGCAATAATCCATAGTTCCTAGAACAGTTTAACTGTAAAGTATTTGGCATGAACATGCCATTTCTTGAAGCCATTGCTAGACTTCAAGGTCTTTTGTTAGCAGACCAGTGGCAGTCTGACAGCACTTCACTTACTAGCAAACAGACCAGAATTCGCAAGGCTTTTGCTTTTAAAAGACACATAGGCTCAATATTTATTGTAAGCAATTGCATCTGAAACTATAAAACAAACTCCAATATAAGGGGTATAGACAGCTCTTTCCTGGCTGCTTCCTCCTTTCCCTTCCAAGGAGGATTAATCCTAATTGATTGCTTTATTTGGCCAAATAATTTCATATAGCATCATTTCACATTTCATCATTCATTAAAAAATTAACTCTGCTATGGCACCTTTGCACCACATACCTAAGGACTCAATAGTCAGGCAATACTGATTATTAGCCAGGTCTTAACCACCTCCTCATTTACACACACCGCAACTGCCTTAACGATTCCCTTTCAAAGCAAGCTGACTGCTTGGGAAGCTCCCATTTGCCTATCTTTCCTGCCATTTCTGAGACAGCCTGTGAACCAGATCAGCAGCTGTTCTCAGTCTTGCCTCCTCTTTCATCTTCCAGACGGAGAGCTGCTTACAGGCACCCGCGCTGCCTGGCGCGTGACGAGCAGAGCACCAGCGGCTCCCGCGTCCCAGGGCCTCGGCGCGCCGCTCCCCGCCAGCCCCTGGATGTGCTGCCCGCCCGGGACTGCCCGTGGGGCACTGCTGCAGGAGGAGCGCACCAACGCGAGCCCTCGCGCCACAGCACACCAAACCGATCCACAGCTGCTCCAGCTTTGAAGTTCTCCTCTCTAGACTTCTGAATATTTAAATCAACCTCTTGGGTTTTGCACTAACACTTTTAGGACGTGCATTTCCTACGCCAGGAGTTCCCACACCATGGTGAGTTCCCACGAATCCCTTGTAAGCTGCATTAAGGTATTATGCAAAAGAGGCCCGTCACCTTCTCCCAAGAGGAGGCCGGGAGCACCTGCCGAGCAGCCTCCCGTCCTTGGAGAGCGGCACCCACGGCAGCAGCCGCTCCGCCACACAGGAGCTGCCAGCGTGGGCTCGGGGACACGCTTCCTTCCTCGGGCACGTCCCAGCGTGAGGGGCTGCTGCCGCCGGCAGGGCGAGGGCCGGCTCCCGCGGCTCCCTCTCCGCGGGACGGCAATCGGGCAAGCTGCTTTCGGGAACGCCCAGCGCCAGGCTCTGAAGATGTATTTAGAAAAGGCCTCCAGTGCTGGAGCCAGAAGACAAGTCACCACAAGACAATTGCCACATATCAACATAATTAAAAAGCTACGTGCCTCAGTATGCAAGGCTGCATACTTCAGGCAGCCAAAGCCAGAACAGTCTATCTTAACTCCTCCAAACGGACTTCAGTAGGGGGTAGAGCAGGCAGCAACATGACAAGATGAATTCACCTATAGTTGTCTTGTAGGCTTTTTATCCCTGTTGCATTTGGCTTTATCTCATTTTAGATCAAACTGTCTTCATATTACAAGGCCAGCTCAAACCGAATGCTTGGGAAGATGCAGCCACAATGGTTTGGCTATTCCCAAGGACGAGGCTGGGGAAGATTAGTTTTTTCCACGATATAAAATAAAAACACTCCCTGCCACCCGCAGCTTCACAACCCCTCAGAAGCTCCCAGCCTCGCTGGTTTGGCAGCAGGACCAGGGCAAGCAACGTGCCCGCTGGGGGCCCCAGGAGCATCTGCCCAAACCAGGCCAAGCTGCAGGCGTGCAGAATTGGGCCGCACGTGCTCAGGGGAGCGCTGAGCTTTGATCGAAGCTGGCAGCACAACTCTCCAAGGCTCCTGCCAGAACGGCACCGTTCCTACAAGGTGCCTGCAAGGAGCAGGCTGTCTCCAAGCCTGCAGGAGCTGAGAAAACTTCCTCGGAATTGCTGTGCCTGCCTGCCAACCACCACCGCAGCAGCACTGCAAACTGAGCTGGAAAGCACAAACGATTCCCCCCGAGACTTCACTGGTTATACGCAGCGCAGGGACAGAGGAATCACCCTGACCTCAATACAGCGGAGTAGAAATCAGATACGAAGGCAGGGATGTGTGTAAATAGGAACAGAAGGGAAGAAAAAAAGATGAGCCAAGAGAAGGTACACAAATAGGTGTAAAGTAGGGCCAGAGACAGAGGTAGACAGAAAGATCTATCAGTGCTACAGGATATTTCTCTTCCCACCTTCTAACTGAATTTGGGATTCCTTCGGGGTCAGCCTCCCCCCATTATTCAACATACATAGGAAAATTAACTAGGAAGATTAATTCCTTCCATTCTTTTAACCCATCTGCTGTTTTCCATAGTTTAAAATAACAAATATTCACCCAGTGGACTTAAGGTCTCAAACCAGCTGGCTGACCTCACTTGGTCATAAGCTTAAAACCTAAACACTTTGTCTCACTTTAAAACATTCAGGAAATCAAAGTCTTGGAAGACTCTACTCTTGCACACTGTGAAACAGCAGCATTGCTGGATTTCCATTTTTAGTTCTAGGTCTGTGCAAAAGCCCAACCGTACTCCGTACTGCATATGGTCAATGACACAGAGGACTACCAAGCTTGCACCTAGAACATTACCACTGAGGACACACTGGGCTCAGCTAAAAATGCAATTAAATCAACACAACTTACCCTTCTCAAGGAAGCCTCTGCGTTAACAGGAGTTTCAGGGTGGACCCATTTCGAGGAGGGCAGACCGAGTCCTGAGTAAGCATGTGTCCCGTTTGGGTACTGCCAAATAATTGGATAAAGCCCTAGCTGATTATAGGAAGCAGAAGGATGAGCTTGTCCAAGAAGATGTGGAGACTGGTGTTGTAACATCTGCTGCTGCTGCTGGTGTGCTAATGCCAAGTGGCTTAGGCTGCTAGCGTGAGCAGTCTCTAGTCGCGGGTGGCCGCCCAGCAAGGAGGCGGCAGGCACTCCGGGCAACACTGCGGGAAGTAGATGGGGGTGATGAACAGAATGGTGAGGTGCCGTACTAAGAGGATGAGTGTTAATAGCGGACAGTGGAGTCTGAGTGGAAGACCCAGATAACAGATGGGATGAACCAGATAATGCAGGATGATGAGCATTTGGATTTAAACAGGTTCGGTGGGATGAGGAATGCAGAGGATAATTATGCTGATGCAAATAAGGTGAAATGTGATTAGCTCCTGTTTCTTGTCCAATCAGAGTGGGGTCCCTGTACACTGTGAAATGTTCGTTCTTGTCAATGATAAGAGGACTTTTAGTAGTCTCTAGAGCACTAACTCTAGCTGGAACTGGATGGAAGCTAGACCTTGGCAAATCATGCTCAGTTTTATTGGCTGACCTTGTTAATCCAGTGGCATGGCTATTTTGGGAACTAACCTTAGACTTCACAGTATCAGAAGATTGGGTGAATTTAGGCTTAACATCAGGTGACTTTGTTTTAGGACGATCAACTGAAGCACTAGGTTTTGACTTCACAGAATCAGGGACTGGACTTTGCTTATGTAGTTTACTTTCTTCTGCTAAACAAGCTACATTTAATGAAGGTATAAACGAGCCATGCGGCACTTTTTCTTTTTCAGGATTCAAATGTTCAGTTACTGATAAGCTTTTCACAACCCCAGGTTGTATCAAATTTGTCTTGTTAACAACATTGCTCACCCAACTTTGATCAGTTTCCTGTTTTCTTGTTTCAAGAAAATTTGCATTTGCAAACTGTTGTTTTAAATCACTGCTGTGTGATTCCATTTTCTGAACTGTCTGCAAACCAAAGCTACTTGCAGCATTATCCTGGCTCTCCTTCTCAGAGCTGTTTACATTAGTTTTATCAACAACACATTTTGGAGTAGGAGGTCTGGGTACAAACTGCTCTTTTTTTAATTCCACAGTATGATGTTTTTCTGCGCTGCACTCTTGCACATGTGGATCCTTGGCATTCTGCTCATAAGGTGTTGGCTGCTCTGCTGCATGGAGT
>NW_010585345.1:53449-82569 GCF_000705375.1 Tinamus guttatus
TTTTATCCTCCTGTATTTCATCCCATGGAGACTGCCTATCTGGTAGTGCCTGTTCTTGTAGTCCCCCAATAGTTTGGGATTTTCCTTCCTCTCCATTTATCTTTGAAGCGTTCTTGCTTTTTAACTCATTTTCTGAATTTTGCTCTGAGGACGAATCTGTTAATCTTTTATTTGACATTTCTGAGTCACTGCTCTCAGAGTAATCTGAGATATTGTCTGTTCGCAGTCTCTTCATGTTTAATTTCTTTTCGTCCTCTTCAGGTTTTCTTCTTTTACTAAGGAAGTGTTTGTTTTTGTTTTTGGGGTTTTCTGTAAAAGACAAAAACGTACCTATTATGTTTCCAGCTCAACACAATCTGCAGAACCTCTCCCTCGCTTCCCAGTAACTGCTCTTACCTCCTCGACCAATATAATCGTATCTCTCTTCTTTCACCTTCTCCTCGTCAGGCATGCTGCTGTCGGAGCCTTTCCTTTTGTTTGGCCGAGTATTGCGCTGCTGCTGCTGCTGGTGAGAATTCTGTTTGGGTGCTGCACTTTGGGAATTCATTGCTGGCCTGGGACTATTTGCTTGCGCACGTGTATAATGACCCTAAAATTAATTTTGTAATTAATGACTTAACACAATTTTGATTAGTGACTTTAAACACGTATATTTAGTATTTGCAATATACAATAATACTTAGATAAAATGAGAAATATATCTACATGAACTGTGTTGCTGTTCTGGTTGGAACGAGACCTTCGTCGTGAAGTGATGCCAATATTTTCACCTTTCAACAAAGAGTGAACGACATCATCTAGAAAGGTCATCTGAACCATAGAAGGATCAACATTTTGAGGCTCTAACACCTGGTTATTGAAAAAGAAAAACAATAATCAGCAGTTGTTCAGCTACTGTCCAATTTATATTTCCTCTATCAGTGTTCATCACCTATCTATTTTGTGTGCTAAAGACTAATTAGAGAAAAGTCTACTTAATCTTGGCAAGCAGGACTGAGGTAGGATTTCTGGAAGGCTGGGAAGAGAGTACAATCAAAGCATGAGCATTTCATTGTAAAGATAATTCCCTTCCCTCCCCTGCCCTTTTTTAAAGTTACCACCGCATCGCTGCTCTCTCCATTTCACTGAAATGTAAACTTCAAAATAAAAGACACTGAGCTCTTTATAGAGAATAATCCTTAAGTAGCAATTAAAATGTATAAATTCTACAAAATACTCATATATATTTCATACATTATAAAAGGTACTGCAGAAACACATTAAAATTGCTTTTAGCAGAAGCAAAACTGTTGAAAGACAATAACCAAAACGACTAGAGGGAAGAACTCTAAGACTCTAGGAGTGATGCTATTGACAGGAGTTGTTTCAGAAAGAAACATTTAATTAATACTTCACAAAGTGAAAAGCTGGCATTTAGAAAAATTATTACAGTAAGCAAAAGGAAAAGAATAGATCTGAACATTAGACTACAGTTAAATTTATATTGTTGTCTATGATTTTGTCAGACCTTTCAAGGCAGACAGGTCATTACTATACCAACATCGAGTCAGTACTCGGGTGTCCTGAAATAGGATTCATTGCTGCCACTAAAAACACCATGTTAATTCTTTTCATAATACTCTCTGCAGATATACAGCTAAAGCCTACCACAGTAAACACAAATTAAGGCTTCAATAAATGCTTACTGCACTAAACTGTGGAACGGGGATACTCCAGTTGCTGGAGAAAAGCAGTTGTTGCTGCAACGCTATGAGATTTTAGATTGGGAAAAGAAATCCTAAACAGAGCTGACAGGGAAGACCAGTTCTGAAACAGAGATTGCTCCATTTCAGACACTTAATTAGTCAAGTAGCGATAGCAGAAGGAAAGCAAAACTGTAGGACTGGAATTAATCATATAATTGCACAAATATTCAGCTTCAGCATTAACTGCTGGCCCAATGGAAAGACACGCTGCACCTCCAGCACCACGAGCAATGCATCTTCCCTGCTGCAAGTAAGCAATTCAGTGCATTTTTCAGAGTATCACAAAAAATATTAAAGCTTGCAATATACACTTTATTGGGGCATGTTTTCTGAGTGTTACGTATCCAACTCACCTGGTCATTCATAACAACCATAGTGCGAGTGAAGAGATCATGATGAGTAATTATACCAGTAAACCACTGGGTGGCAGAATCCTGTCTGTACACTCTCACCCTATAACCATTTAAGGAGTATGGACCTTTAGAAGAGGGGGAAAAAAAAAACATTGAGCAATTTAGCAAAATAAGGTATAAATATTTTTCCTTGATTTTAAACTTCGTAACTCAACATATAATGCGAATGCATTGACTGCAAACTGCAAATGCTTCTGGTACAGCACTGCCTGTGAATTTTACTTTTATTCAGAAAGGTAATTTGAAATGCAAATGGCACATTTAAGTATGCTTTAAGGTCAATTATGCTAACATTTTCAACACACAATTTTCTTATCTAACTAAATCTTTATACATCCATAATGACAAACGATGGGAAAATCCCTGCCTACAAATAGTAACCACACAAAAGTGATCTGAAAGGCTAGAAAGTGGCAGCAGCAGGTTATACAGAAGCTATTTCATAGGCCAGTCACGTGGCCACTGCTTTGCTGGCAAAACCGTTTGCATCGTGGTGTTAGGGCTCTGAATCTGCCAAGTCTTTCCCAAAAGCAACCACAGAGCTTCTCTCTGTTTCAACAATTCAGAGGCAGCTGAGTGATCCAATCCTTACTCATGCCCCACAAAACATTTTAAAAAGCAAACGCTAGCAAGACTTCAGCTCCTGCCTTAAGATGTCAAGTACAAAGCAATCCTGTGCACTGTCCCTTCACCAAGATCAATTGCTTTCACCTCCAAAGCCCACTTCTGGAGGCAGGGATTGGGGAGGATAATTCAGCAGTCCTTTTACAAGTTTAAGATCCAGATATTGAGGTTCAAGTTTTCTTCATGGTCAGGGATCCTAAGGCTCATTGCACGCCTGGTTTCTGCAGCATTTCTGCACTCCAGCAACGCTGCCACTGAGTTCAGATCTAGCCGTGTGGGTTTCACTCCCTCCACAACCAGGCCCCAAAGCGCAGGCCTCGAGCCGGCGTGCAGGAAATGAAGTAAAGCCAACAGGCAGGAACCTACCAACAGCCCAGTCCAAAGGACTTGCTTAAGCCTAGTGCAGTTGCTCAACAGCCCGGGCAAGGCCTGACCGTAACCCCAGGGCTCTCCTGGAGATGGCTCTTGCTGACCCTGTCTCATGCACTAAGCAAGCTCCAGTAGCTGCAGCAACAGGCCAGGATGGCAGAGGTGACAGTTTGCCCACATCCACCCCACACACTCTGTGGGAGAAAGCACTGAGAGACCATAACGACTGCTTTGAATGCCAACATATAAGAGATCTACTGGAGTGCATAAACAGTGTTAATTTAAACTTTTCCATGTTTTTTGCAACCTTAGCAAGACATTTTAAAATACCTTTTGCATGTGATTATCTATCTTTTTAAAGCAGGCAGTAAATAAACAGAAGCTCCATCCCGTTCCCCACATCCACGTCCCTGGCAGCCCACGCGCCCACTGCCGCATGCAGCTGTGGAAGTGGCTCATCCAGGAGAGTGTCCGGGCCGCGCCGGCGCGGAGCGGGGCAGCTCTGGGGAGGACAGGAGCAGACCAGCGTGGCCAGCGCTGCCCGCGGACGCGCAGGACCAGGAATAGAACAAGCTGCATGCGGAGGTCTCGCATTCCTGGCCTTGGAGTAGACTGGGTCCCAGGAGGACACACTTCCTGATGGCTCCTCTCCAGCCTGTCCTCCTCGCGCCCCTGCGAAGCGCCTCTTGCTCAGCCCTCGCCCTGCTGGCTCTCTGACCAGCCACATGCTCTCGCCCCCAGTCTCCAGCGCTTCACGGTAGTCCCAACGCTCCTCCGTCAGCCAGGAGGGAGCGTCCATCACTCCATTAACTTCTGCCCAGGTCCTTTTGCCCTGTGTTCCCTTTCCTTCTTTCCTATTCTATCTTAGCTCCTCCACTCTTCCATCCTCCTGCCATCTGCACAACGATTTTCAGTCTCTGTGTCTTGCACAACCAGCTTCTCCTCTCTTCCCAGCTTTGGTCTCATTTTGGCAGCCCCAGGCCCTGGCTCCCAGCCCTTCCCCAGTCTCTGCAGTTTACGTGACACTCCGTCCTCCAAGCTCCGGGCTGCTCACCCATTCCTCTGTACTGTCCCAGTGCCAATTCCCTTCCTCGAACTCCTTGTTCTAATCGGCGCCTGTCCTTTATCCCAGCCCTTATGCTATCTCCTTGGACATTAGCCTTTAGCTACCTTTAAAGGCCATTTCTTCTCGCACGCTGCTGGGGTGTCCAGAAGAGGGAGGAAGCTGAAGCTGCGGTCGCAGGGCAGCTGAGCCGCAGGCAGCGGCACCAGGGAAGGCCTGGCCCTGCCGCTGGACCTGCGATGGGCCGCGCCGTGGCCGAGCAGCCAGCGCCGCGCGAGCAGCACTGCCCGCTCCAGGGGCTGCGGCACACGCGGGGTTTCCAGAGATTACTATATATGCAGCCTCAAAGACTGGAGAGATATTAAATCTAATAAGGAGAAAAATTTCAAAGATTTGAATTGCTAAGAAAAACGCCTTGCTGACTATGTTCCTTGAACTGTTTTTTATTTTTCCTCAAAGCTTTCAACTTGGCCAAATTTGGGAGTTGCTTTTTCAGCAAGGAAGAAGCTACTTTTCTGCCAAACCTACAATTTCTACTGCAAAACATGCTGCAGTGACTGCCACCCAAAGGCAAGGTCACCGGGGTCAGGGTTTTTTCTTTAGTCTCATTCTGCATGCAGTTCAACAGCTTTGACTAAAATCCTCCCCTCCTAAACCCAACGTGTTTCTGTTCAAATATTTGGAACCAGATTTCAATGCCCTCTGCGATTCTGCTTTCTTCAGCAAAACTGTTTTAACTGCAACAGTCAAAATAGAAAATAGTAAGGTATGACCACTTCAGCACTGTAGATGAAAAGGAAAAGGCTGGATCCTAAAGATCATGACAGCAACATTACATCAACCTTAATAGATGCAGCTGTACAGAACAGAAGTGAAAACGTCGCTTAAGCTAAGGGCAGCAGGAGAAGGGGGATATAGAGAAGGGAGGGAAAGGCAGAGCGGGAGGGCGGGAGAAAGGGAGACTCCCGAGGGGCAGCCAGCGCCCGGTGAGGCACGGGGCATCCGGGTTTGGCTTAGGACACGATTTAGGAACACTTTTAAACAAAAACACGCTCGCTTCCGGGAGTGATGAGCTGTAAATGAGTTTTGTGGATGATGCACTGCAGCTCTTATATATGACTATTTTGATGTTGCTGGAGCTTTTCTACAGTATTGATTCTGTACCAGAGTATATGGAGCCTTTCATAATTGCCTTTTCATTGTTATCTAATGAAATACATTCAATAAGTTCAATTCTAGTTTCCTTTTTATGCAGCCCTAACTTGATTTCTCATCACCTCGCAAACCCATTTTGGCTGCAAATTTCATCAACAGACTATTGACTCACACTGTAACTGATGATACAATGATAAAATCTAAAATGACTAATATGGACATACCAAATACTACCTCCACAAGCAAGCACTTTGCTTTTTGCAGAACACTTTCTCTGTGGCCTTTAAGGATAACTTTATCTATGCAATTAAAAACTCCACAAAAGGAAAGACAAAGTATTCTACTTTTAACTTCAACATTACACTTACCATATTCCTTTGATCTTCTAATCTTAGGCTTATGAAAGCAGACACCAAGCAAACCTCACTCCCATCTTTAAAACATCCGATTATTTACTGCTCCTCTCCGAACCCTGATTTACAGAATAACTGCTCAAGCATTTTTGTCCCTAAGTCGCTAGGTTAAATGCCTCTGTAGAGCTGATTATCAGACCTGCAAAAAGTTAATGAAAGCACTGCAACGTACATAATACTAAAAGTATTAGCAAGGTTGGGTTAACTAATTCAATCTCCTTCATACTAGTTTTCACATAGCTTGTATCTGCGGTGTAAGAAAAACGATGACTGTAACTGATGACTGTACAGTTTGCTGCAACCTTGCAGCATTAGAAGTGAGTTATGAAATCTGAACTGATTTTAAAAGCACTTTTTTCAGCCTCAGAGGGGGATAAATCTCAAAGTATTCTTCATGGGTGACGGAGGTGTGAAGAGCCACAAGCACAACAACTGCACACCAGCTCTCCCGCTCCCGGCAGCCACCACACAACAGTAAGAGCAGCGGAGCACATGGCAGTTTGAAGGGGGCTGAGGCCTGGAGGTGCCATTCACAACAGATTTTTGTGAAGTAGCTACAGACTAACGATCTTCAGCTTTTGTTGCAATCACCAAGACATCAAATAAGTTAAGAACAGTCTGAAAAAGTTATGCACAGCTTCATACACAGTCTTGTTATCTGTTTTAACAAACACTTCTAAAGTACCAAGTTAGAATTACATTCTTCACTATGCCACAAATGCTATGGGACAAATGCCACGCGACTAATGGCCTTAAGCTAGCTAACACAGAATAAAAACAACACAATTTCCCAAATAATTACCTTGCATAAAAATCTCCTGAACCTTTTGTTCCTTTACCCAGGCTTTTACCTCCTCATGTAACTGCGGGTTATCCCTGAGAACTGGGTTTAGACTGTCTACGTCGTCCTAAAGTAGAGATTAAAAAAAGAACCATATGTTATGTTTATTTGAAACATTTCTGTTTATTTTCCTAAATATAGAGTACAGCATTAAGTAGTTCGATGCAATTTTACTGGTTCCCTACAAGTTCCTGTGTTACTTTTAGAAAAATCTTACAAGTGCGAGATACTGCTAAGAGTTATTTCATGGGTTCACAGTATGCCGGATCCCTTATGTGGCCAGGCTTATAAGCTATTAATAGGATCACACTTTCATAAATACTGTCTTACTACAATCTGAATTGACCCTTTAAAGAATTCAATGTTTACAGGTATGCAGCAAGAACTATGTATGTAGTAACAAAAAGAATCAAGAAAAAAATTCTCCATATTTCACATACTTGTAAAATTTAATATGGACATGCATATCGAACAAACATACATATACAGGTTTAAAAACATGGAGATAATTCATAAAACATACCTGTATAATAAAAGAAACAAACACCATTACTAATTTTCAAATATGCAGGCCTTCATCCACAAGGTAATTTAATGATTAAAACACATTTTATTTGTTGGAAAAGATTCATCACTATCTGAATTGGAGAGACTACATCTGGGTTATTAAGACATGACTGACAGCACTGTCCTCATAGCAAGGAAACGCTACACAAAAAGACTGTTCTGTAACCTTGAAAGCATGGCTCAAATCATCGCCTGATTATACATCTATCCCTCCATTTCAGAGCACAGTTGCTATTTCTGCCTTGAGATCTGTGTCAGAGAAATAAAGCTGCTCTGCAGGTTGGTGACTGCTAGTGCAGATGTCTAGTGCAGACGGCAGCCCTGGAAATCCAGAGGAACATTCATTTGTGCTGAAAGAACTTCAGACAGAGCTAAAATGATCAGAGAGACTCTAAACACACAAAATGTAAAACATTTTTATTGGTACTGCAACTGAGATCAAGTGATTTCTTCCCTTGCTCTCCAACAAGTTCCTAATGTCTCGCAATTTATTATGAAGAGCTATAAGATATTAACCAATACTCAGGGAATCGTTCATTGCTGCCAGGCCCCCAAAGCACATTAGCCATTTCTCTCCATTCAGATGAGATTCTTCCTATTAACTCACTATATCACAAGGTCTCGCTTCCTTAGGGGTTTGCTGTTCTCCATTACAGAGAACGCACCAACACTTCATCTATTAAAGAAAATGGCTGTTCCCCTCGCAACGCTTTCAGAAAGAGCACCCCAACCGATCCAAAAGGAACGGTGCTAGTGACCACTACAACGCATGTGACGCAGAGCCAAGTAAAAGGGTAGGCGATGACCACCAGGGCCTCTGCCCGCAGGTGACAGAACCAACTGGCAAACCCACTAACACTACCAGAGCCCAGAAGCGTCCTTGAGAGCGTCCGTCCACATGCAGCAGCGTCGCGAAATCCTTGCTTTCCCCGCGGGGGCAGACTAACAGACGTATTAGCTGCTCTGCTTTCATTTGCAAATCCATCTTTGGATTCGATCCCAAAGACGGATGCAGTAACACTGGAAAGAGGGAATGATTTCCCAGGGAACCCAACAGCCTCTGCGATGAACATTCATCTGCGCCCCCAGGCAGCCTCCTTCGCAGCAGCTGCAGCAGGAGCCGCGTGTGCGGGGGATCTCCTGGGCGAGCAGCGCGGCCACGCGCGCTCCGGCCCAGCAGGACTGAGGCGCTGCGTGCTGGAAAGGCCGCCTCACTCAAACCCGCAGCCGGCACACACGCCCTGCTCAGACCCTCCAGGCCTGCTCGAGAAATCCGTATCCTGACTTCAAGCCTGCACACATTGATCGGGGACCCAGGAATCAGGTCTCGTGCTCTAATGTTACTCTGCTCTCATGACGAGTTCTTTCGGCAACGTTCTCAGGCCTTTGCCTTGTCCTCAACACACTATTTATGGATTAGCCCTGTTACTGGCGACAATACACACCAGGACTCTTCCTTCTTTAAATTCCACATCCCTCTTAAGCACCTTGGCCTTCTTTGAACTTGACAGTGAAGATAATGCTGAATCTACAGACAGAACTAGTCTATCTTCTCTGGTCGATCCTTTACTCAGATGCATCAAGCCTACCAGTATCTTACACCTAAAATGTTTAGTGCAACGCTTCTTGGAAAAGGAGACTACAGCGGCTTTCCTCACCTCGGGTCAGTGAAGAACCTTAGAAAACATTCTTCCTTCCCTCAGGCTGCACTAAGGGAGCGGCTCAGCTTTGGACAGACGAGAGTGAGGGTGGGAATCAAGAAACATGTCCCAGGCTCCTCACCAAACCAAACCAATGCATCGAGGCAGCTATCTTACTTGGATACTATCAAATACATCAATTAGGTATGACTATGAGTGCTATTAATACCTCTCTACAATTAAAAAAAAAAAGATGGCTGGGCTAGCACGAGACTACCTTTCCTTCATTCTCTAGTTCCTGCTCAATCCCTGCTTTCAAACACACAGCCAAGACTACTTTGATGTCATATTTAACAGCTCACCACATACTATAAATCAGCAGAGAGGAGATGAGCTGCAAAGGGCACAGGAGAGGTCAAGGATCCATTACACACACTGCACCCAGGTATGACTGGGATTATAGAAGGAATACCAAAGAGAATCCAACATCTCTGAAAAAATTATCTATACATACATATATAAAAATACATACATGCATGCAAACACACAAAACTCACATTTAATATATCATCAGCAACTGAGGTAAAAAAATCTGCTGTGAATTTGGTACAGTATGGCACTAAAATACAGGTGCAAATCAGTGTGGCAAAGGAAAACTGCACCGGCCAACTGCAAGTTCGAGTCAAAGAATCTAAAAAATGGTTCCTAAAATCTCAACCGTTCCACGATTGTTGGTATGTACTCCATGTACTGAGTATATCAATGGACACAGTTATGTGCTACATGATGTGTCTTATTCTTCTGTTAAATCTGAAAATCTGCAAAACCAAGATATTAATTAGCTCTTGTGTTAAACCATAAGGTGAAACCCTTTAGCAAACTGTTTTAGTGCAAACTGGGGAAAATTAAAAAAAAAAAGACAGAGTGAGCACCAAGCAAAAGGCTGATGATTTGCAATCTCCTCTTAGTATTAAAGATGAACAGATGATTCAGCAATGCCTGATCTTCTTCTTTACCCTACATTTTTATTGCTCAAGAAAAATAACCTATAAAGTACTTCTTTAATCCTGGCAATTGGGAGCTTCATTTTCACCTCCTCCTTGGCTGAAGGAACAAGACTGACAGACTAAGCTACACGAGGATTAAATGCCCTGTTGGGTTTTTCTCTAGTATTTTCCTCATTTTCTCCTAGAAAAGCTTTTCCACAAGTCCTGGACCTCCTCCTCCATGAGGAGGTTGTTGGTTTGAAACCTTTACGAAATGCAAATCAAAATGCAAATAAGAAAACGGTCTGCAATTTTCTTTCTACAATCTGTCACATGAAGTTCTTAATACAACTGATACAGAAGTGGCCCTTGCTCCAAGAAGGATTACATACAATACTGGGAAGAAGATAAAGAGCCTCTGGGCCAGGAAGATGACACAGACGGTCCCTCCTACCCTTCTGGAAGCCAGTCACATGAAGCAGCGTGACTATGAGAAGCTTCTCAACACGTGGCCACTTTTACAGATTTTTGCTGCTGGTCTACTGTTTTTCCACTCTAAAACAGGAATTTACTTCTGGTGCAGTGGACTTTCTGTTCAACTGTCCAAATAATATTTCACTCAGCTGTGTGTCTTTTTAGATGAAAATCCTGACCTGCTGGTGATGTGCTAGACTCCTAAAGCATAAAGAATGAAATAATTTTCCCAGTTAACGAAATGATTGACATTTTCTTCTGAGTAAATCTATTTTCTTCCTTCTGGTACAAAAGGAGGGAGCAGGTTGGAAACTACAGAGCATACCATCAGGTTAGGATACCACTCTGCTTCAACCAGACCCGCTGCTGCCTCTTCCAGGGCCGCTTCTCAGAAACAGGGAATCTTTGTTCAGAGTAACATTTTCAGACAGCTTTTTCAGATGAACATAATTTAACATTCAAAGCCTTGGGTGAACAAGGGCAAATCACTTACAAAACCTCTGAACTCCTGAGTTATGAATCAAGCAAGAATTTCAAAGAGTCTACCCCAGAAACACAACTCACAGCCACATTCAGTATTCGCCTTCGAGCCCCATCCACAAACAAAATACTGTCCCAGACACTAAAAGGCATCGCTGTATATTACAGAATGTGCATGTTATCCCCAAAACAGAGGGTGTTCTTAAAGGTTCAAGTAACCAGAAGCCCCTTCTCTGCTTTGGATGGTAGGACATGCCTGTGGAGGGATCACTAGCACATTTCCATAGCTCTCTGACTTTCCAACAAGACTCATGATAGCAAAGTAAGGCGTTTCCTCAACATTCAAAATACTTTGAGGTATTTCTTCCCAGAAGAGTGCAAAAACAAGTTCATTTTAAATTGGGAGGCAAAAGCCTTGAGCACAAAACAGAAACTCAAAAATGGATTCAGAGAACCCCTCCCTCACCTCCCACATAATCAATCACATAGTTCACAAGTGCTTAGGAGGGCATGGAAACTCCAACATCAGCTGTCAACTTTTACTTTTCCACGAAGAAAAAGAGAAGAACCTATGATTTGTATTATAGGAAAATTACTACTGGGGAAATAGTAGCTTTTGGCATTCGAAATGCTTAAATTAGAGCCTTGACGACGAAGACTCAACACACACTATGCATCAGAACCTGCAAACACTTGGAGAAGAGCCTGCCCTGGCTACAGTGTCTGTGCATTCGGCTTCAATGCATAAAAGACATCATTTTGCATCAGCAGAATCTCATTTCAGCCAGTGTTTTACAGAAAAAGACTAAGTAGATTTTGCAGTCCTTAGAAAGGTCAATACCACATTAGTGCTCACCATCTGTGGTTTAATTAACTATAGCTTCCTCTGGCTGCTTAGAGGTTCTCCGATGATTTAGGACATGAATTAAATGGTTATGTACCAGTTCTCAACTTGAGAGGCATCTTTACAACATTTATACACTAAAAAAGGCACATGAAAATAGGCCTTTCATCAGGTATTTTAATGGTACAGGGACCACATTTAAATTCAAAGAATGTAAATGAATTCAGAGACCAGAACACCAGAGGTTGAACTTTCAGTTTTCTGGTGACACACATTTTACACAGCTCAAATTATTTGTTACCCAAATTTCCCTTTGCTTCCAGTAAAATCAATACTGCTTTTCAGCCTACTTCATTTTAAGGATGCTAGTTTGGCACTCAGGGCAACATATTTCTCCTTTACATTATCCATATACACTTTGCTGCAATCATGCACTGATGAAAGATGCCTCAAAAACACTGACATTTCATCAAAAATGTCTCAAATGCGTATTCATAAAATAGATGTATTTTTTTCGAGCTACAAAATCCTTTCCCTTCTTGTTTCATCAGTGACCACCTTGAGCTCTGTTTGTGTAAAATAAGCCATACTCTTGCTTTTGGCACAGGATCTCTAGGAAAACTTCATTAAGGAGCAGGACGGCTGCAACAGTCTTCATGGCAGCAACTACAAAAAGTGTTGCTTTTAGATTTATACTGCTGATATCTTATACAACAAATGTACTACAAACGGTTATAATAAAAATGCCAGGATCTTCTTCCATAAAAAAATAAAATAAAATAAATGCCCTAACCTGTCAAAATTAAATGCCCTAGCCTCAAATGCACCCAAATCTGGGCATCTTTTTACTATTTCTCTTTTCGAAATATCTGCACAGTTCTCATAGTATTTTAATTCCTTGATAACTAGCCTTTCCTCAACCACTTCTCTTTTCTCTCAGTGATCATATCATCTGACCTGCACCTGATTATATCACTGATCTCTACTACTCTCTTGCACTGATAGTAACCATTTTGTTTTTGACATACGTTACAATCTTACTATGTTTGCCTTTCTAATAACATCTTGCCTCACATCAGGCAGTGAGGTGGAGTGGGGCAGGGTGAGAAATAACGCAGTGAAATGAAACCTGGATGGGCAGAATATCAGACACCTCAGAGCACTACCCGTTAACCGGTGATGTCCCCCTGCCCTTCCTCACGGCTTCCTCACAGCGGCAGGAACCGAGACTCCAACTAAAGCACCAAGGAACTGGCACAAAGCGACCCTGGGAAGGCAGCAGCGGAGGCCGTAACTGCGACGGGCAAGCAGCCCATGCCAAAACCCGGCAGGGAAGTGCATTTAACTAGGCCTCCTCCTCTGCCGTTTCACACGTCCTCTGCACACACGCGCAAGCAGAAGTCACTGGGGAACAGCACCTGTTTTTTAAAGAGGCTATTTTCTGCTTTCATTTCTGACAAGTCAAACGCTACCAGAGACAGAAGTGGTCAGAGGTGAGAGGGGGAGGCTCATCATACCGTGGTGGTTTGGTGGCTGCTGAGGGAAGAGGCGGCTGCAGGCGGCAGGCTGCGCTGGTCCTCTCGCAAGAGGGGAGGAAGGTGTCCCCACAGGGGCCCGCGTCATCCCCCTGCCCGTCCCGAGCACGGCGGCCTCCAGCGAAGGGCAACACCAGCCAGGAACGTCACGGCTCCAGGAGACCAGAAAGTTTCACGGAGAGATCATAGCTGCAAGGTTTCCCTTGAACGGCTTTGTCTGGGCGCCCAGAATAGGCTTAGGCTGAGCTGGCGCCGGCAGCGCACGCTACCCCAGCCCACACTTGACCTATTTTCTGCTGCGCCTCCAGCACGGTCACAATTCGCCTCATTGAGAGGCAGCAGCTGCGAGCGAGCTGGGGAGGTCGAGCTTGGCAGCACAACCCCGCTGCGCCCTCGGGAAGCGGAGGCGCTCGCAGGAGCCGGGCACACGGGGCAGGGCAGGGAGCAGGCGGCCTCGTGCTCAGGCCACCTCCGACACCGCGACTGGTGGCTTCACAGAGGCTCCCTGGGCACGGGGAGGAGAAAGGGACGCACACTTAGTGGAGAGTGTTTGGGACCATTAATGCTGAAGATTACGGGCTATTTGCTCCATAACAGTAACACCCATGTCTCTATAAATAGAAAGTTACCACTACAGGAAAAAAGATAAAAGATTAAAAACTACATAATTTTCAGCTGCCAGTTAACTCTGCCTCCCAGGAAAAACTATCAACAACTGCTTTATTTTTCATTTGTTTCCCACCTTCCCATACCTAATACTTCTCCAGCATGCTCCTACTTCCTTCCTATTTTTACCTGTTCAATAATTAAAGAGTTAATAGAGATTTTAAATTAATTACCAGGCTTGAGAACTAAGGGGAACAGGGATGTGTGCTCTTCTTGGAGTCACTGCTTCAGGACTGAAAAGCATCACTGCACTAATGAGTTCGTTTTGGGAAGAGTAATTTTCAACCCTTAACACCACCAGAGCACTTTGCATTAAGAACAGGAACGACTGTGCCAGGTAAAATGTACTAAAGTTAGGAAAAGGAATATAATGGAGAAGTCTGTCTCTCAGTCAAGCCTTTTCCTCACACACACAGAAAATAAGCAGAGGCTGCTGCCTTCCTGTGAGGCTCCCAGGGCCCAGGGTGAAACACGTGCTGGCCAAGGCGCCTGCCCCGCGGCAGCTCACGGCTCCCCGGGGCGCAGGGGAGCGCACGGCACAACATGGAGGCCGCCGAGAGCCTCCGCAAAGGGAGCAACAAACTGCGGCTCGTTGTCTTAACTCCAAAACTGCTTTAAAAACTCTTACTATATTTTTGAAACAGAAAACAAGAGATTAAAAAGAACAAATTGTGACCTTTGTGCTCCCTGGTTGTCACTCTCACTCTGAACAGCTGAGACCAAACTGCTGTCACTGTAATGACTATTTGGGTCCTGTTCTGACTCACAAATTAAGAAGAAAACAGGAAAATTTTTTTCAACTAGCTGGGAAGGAAAACAGAATCTCCTTTTAAGTACTACGTATCTTTTAGCATCTTATCTAAAGATTTCCACAAACAACTGGCTCCTACTCACTACAGCAGCAGGCTGAGAGCCTCCATTCAGAAACGTGTGGTCAGGACTCGACACTTGATTCTTCCTCCATCTAGGAGCAAGCAACGGCTCAAGCGAGAAGCAGCGTCCCAGCTGCTTCTCTCTCATTTTGACGAGGGAACCATGTTTTGCAGAGCAGGAACACTGGAGTCCTGCCCTGCTCTGAAGTCATGTGGGTTCAAAAAAGCCTGTGAGCCGCTCACCACGGAACCCTACGCCACCAGTGTGGTTCTCTCTGGAAAAAGGAACCTCAAAGTGCAGACATTTCCCCAAAGCAAGCTCCTAGCTGAGAGAAGCTTGTGCCAGCAAGGAGAGCGACTAACTGAGCAGATTTGGGGAAAACTCTTTTGTACATTGACATTACAGTCTAAACTGAGATCCAGACACCTTGTGAATGGTGAGACTGTTTTCAGAACATATCTAACAGTTCTCTAAATCATATCATTAAAAGACAAGCTGTAAGAATGGAGGTGTCTTTAAGCAAAAAACATTAAAGGCCGCATATTCTTTTGATCACCAGCTGTCTGGACCAGTGGGCTGCTAGGAAGGCAGCCTAATGTTCTCAGAAACCAAGCCAAGGGCTCAGAGACTGACAATTTTATGGAAAGCACAACTGCCTTGCAAGAGGGATAGGAGTGGTTTGCTGTGTGAACTAGCAGAGCTGGAAAGCTCAAGCTGCCACCAAGGATTCTGGCAGGCTGGGCACCATCCCCAGTACTTACCTCCGTGGCACCTTTGAGCAGTCACCCAGCTACATGTGACTCTGACACTGCCGATAACCAGAAGCTAGCTGCGTTACAAAGCAAGGTCTCAAAATGAACTCCGCAGAAGAAAACTAGAAAGCCCTACACATGGCTGACTGATGACAGCCCTTGCCACCACCTTCTGGAAACACCTACCTGAGCATCTTACTCTTGTGACTGACTCTCCGTCTGCACCACAACCAGTCTAAATTGTCAGCAGTCACAAAGCTACCACGTCCCTTACATAAACTGCCTCCATTATTTTGACTAAATCCTGAACTTCAGGAGCTTTGAGAACATGCAACTTTCCAACTCCCTTCCCTACAACTTAAGACTATGAGCTGAATATAACCCCTTGTTGCCTCTCCAAACCATAGACATTTCTCTGCAAGGAGGAAAGAATACATCAAATGACTTCAAAAAATCCTTCAGCTTGCACACTCCTCATACTTCAGTAAAGTCTGGTCCACTTAACTACCATTACATGAATGTTTTATTTTCAAGGAGTTTTCAAGAATTTGTTTGAAAATATATTTCTTAAAATAGTGCTGCATAACAGCATTGGCCACATCCTGATAACATGGAAGTGGCTGGGATAAAAAGCCATTTGTCTCATGCTGAAAATGACTACTGCTGCATCAGGAGGGAATTTAAAATTAGAATGTATGCCTTTTCTTGCAGATTTTCAGTCAGAAGAATCACCTTGCCGGGAGGCAGGGCCAGCACAGCGGGTGCAGCAGCCTGGCTGGGCGCACAGGAGCAAACTAATCCCTGTGCAAATGCGGAAACGCAGCTCCTGCTCCCAGACAGCACGGAAAGCAGCGCTGCCACAAGCATGTGCGCTCTCACGCCAAGAGCTCCTCTGACCTGCTGGAGCCATTTTAGGTATTTTCCCTATAAATAACAGAGCTCTGACCAGCTGGGATGTACAGCATACTTGGATTAACATTGCAGCTCTCCGCGACTCCGGAGAAAGCAGCGGCTCTGCCTTTTATAGAACAGATGAAGTCCCGCGAAGAGGAAAGATTAAACTGCTAATCAGAAGCCATGGACATTTTGGTTGTTGCTGCAGTAAACTCCTTGCAGGAAACTTGGGAAAGTCATCCCCTGTGTAAAATAAACACAGCACTGGGCTGTTTCACAATATTTTTCCATAAATAAATCTGTTGCCCACAAAACAAAAACATTATTAAAAAATAATTCAAGACTGAACTATATAACTTGAAAAAGAAAGCCTGTCAAGCACCATACTTGACCAGTTTAGTGCATCCTGAAATCTGCTTTAACTTGATTTTGTTTGGTGTTGCCAGAGGGGCAAGCAATACTGAAGAGAGGACGGCAAAAGGGAGGCAAGTGGTGGAAACACACCCTCTATATTTGAAATTATTTCTATAGTGTATGTTTAAAATTCCCTCCTAAAGTCAAACAACACAAATAGTGAGAAAAACATGGTTTAATGTGCCTCAAACCTTCCTGCTTTGCAAAAGGGCACTAAAGGGCACTATTCTGACTAATGCTGGCCGACTCGCACAAGAAGACGGGGTACAGCGAGAGAAAGGAATAGTTAATTTTAATTCTATTCAAAAGACAGGAAACGTTTGTGAGGTTGAACAGGGGAAAAAATCAGTATTTACGAACAATGGCATATAAAAAAAACAGTTTAGAACTATATTTATGTAGTATATTGTTAAAAAATAATTAAGTTTGATCAGGAAATACGCTGTCCACCAAGTCCTCTACATCAAAACAGACACTACACTTTGATTTGTAAAATTACTCCAATGGCTAAGGAAATAAAAAGATCTATACCTGCTTTTATTAAAAAAAAATCAAGTACAGATAAAATTGCTTGAGTTTCAGCAGATGTCTAGCCTAAAAAAAGAGAAGTCCACGTACATGTCTGGATCTCTCTACATGTGCAACTGCAGCCCCCCTCGCCGCCTCCTTGTGCAGCTCGCTGGGGGCTGGGAGCCGAGCTCTCATGTGGCACCAACCTACAGCACAAACGAGCACTTCCAGCAGGTCTAATTTCAAAGATATATTTTAGAAGAAAAAGTTAAAGAGTAGGAGGCGTATAAGGACTGCAATTAGTTGGGTAACACTATTTTCCCTCCTACCACACATCTGGAGAAGCTGATAAAATATGCTACCTTACAGAACTTTTAATGATAGCTCACATTGAAATGAACCTCAAAAAACACAGGGATGGATTTTCCCTTTTTAGTAATTCATGTATCTCTTCATAAATGAAGCACTCAACATGGGCACCTCCTCTAGGAGAAACGTAATCAGCCTGCCAATCACAAACCATTACCTCTAATTTCTCAACTCTACAACTTAACGGAAGAGGGTATTTTTTTCCATAAAATGTTGTTTCAGAGTACAGTATTTTCCTCATTTAAAAAGATGTTCTAAATGAAACTAGAAGATTCCTGCACCATGTTGTAGGAGTTGCATCAAAAAAAAAAAAAGATCAAATGGAGGAACAAAACCAAGCAAGCCCAGAAACACTTTACCTAATGAAACTATGACAGAGATCAAGTCAAGTTTAAGTTAAAATGTATTTCTTATATGAATACACTTCAATAAAACACCCGCCTACTCAGCACCTCCCCACTACCTGAGTGGCTGATGATTTTTTCCCTTTCTGGTCGAGCACAGCCAGGCAGCAGCTGCACTAGCCCACCCTCAGTCAGGGCCCAGTGTTGCCTCAAAGCCTTTAGCTGACTTCAGAGCGGCGCTTAGGATATCCCATCAGAAAAACATTCCCAGCTTTCAGTTTTAATAAATCAGTATGAAGATAGGAGTAATTTATGGACACAGAACCAAAGACAAGAATCCCTTTTCTTTCTCCTGGGGGGATATTTTCCATGAGTTTCTACTGCTGGGGAAAAAAAAAAAAAAAAAAAACCACACAATAATCTTTCTCCGAAGAGAGGAAGTTCCTTAACCAAAAACTTTAGACAGATTTGTAAATTCAACAATCTAAAGAGAACTTTACCAAAGCACTTTTAATGTTCACTTCCTCCTTCCCTGCGCAATAAAAGTTGTTCTCTGTTGTGAATTTCTCTTCTTTTTAAAAAAAAAAATAACTTCAAAGCTACCTCCCAGAGTAGAACTAATGCATCATGATCTTTGAAAAGGCATGGAAAGAGCAAGACGAGTTTCTGCATGACAGCGGAACTGAGATTTTTCCTACAGATTTTTACCCTACTGCGGCCCGGCAGTGCCCTCAGCTTAGCCCAGCCCCCTGGTTCTCCTGCCCCCTCGCGCCCTCCCCAAGCCTTCCCTTCTACCCCAACTCCCCAGGCCCAGCAGGGCAAGCCCAAGCCCTCCCACGCGAGCTCGCCCCTGCCCCGCTCCAAGAATCTGCTCCTGTTTCACATCACAGCAAAGCTTGGGGGAACAGCAAAAGGAGCCAAAGTGTGTGACTAAAGAAGCCTCTTTTTAAGAACCCAGGGTAAAAGCAGAAAGGCTCTATTTTTTTTCCACCTACTGCAAGAATGAAGACAGATAAAGTACTCAGAGAAGCAGCTCATTTTCTGAAGCAAGCATAAATTACCAGTTTAACAGAGACGATATATGCACATACATATATATATATATATATCTTGCTGATTCTACAAATTGTGGGTGTAAATCCCTCCTCTGTTCTTCTCTTCGTGTTAACTCTCGGATGAAACTGCTCTGTCTTACAGTCATAACAGGGAGTGAAGACTGCTATGAGTCATCTGACCCACTTCTAGTTGGATTTAGCCTTTTGCTTTCCTTCTCTTTGGAAACATACACTTAAACATAGCCGGTGTTAGTAACAAGCTGTTTAGACCATCACTCTTCAGGATGCTGCCAGAGAAGCCAGCTGGACTGCTTATGGGTGGTCCAGACACCACGGCCATGGAAAAGAATAGAGACAGCTTTTAAAGACGACGGTGAGACAAGTTAAAGCCTCCGAACTTGTGTGCTTCCCTGTCACCCGCGGAGGAAACGCAACTGGGAGCCCAGCGCACAGAGCCCGCCTGCCAGCTGGCCTCCGCTGCGCGCTCCTCGGGCCGGCCCCGCAGCCTCCCAGGGCGGGACGAGCCCAGAAGCGCCCGCTGCCTGCTCGGGGGACGTACGAGCTTCTGGGAAAGGCAATTTGCAGTTGCAACAGCTATTTTTAGGCCTAAAGTTTGGAAAGAAAAAAAAAGGCTGAAAGGAGTCTACACTGTATGATTACAGGGTGCTTAAAATACATACAGAAAAATATCTTATTTTATCCTTGTTTCAAGGCATTTAAAGAAAGTTTTTTTATGTGTACATGTTACTACTGCCCAAGCCACGCTACATTATTTGCTTGCTCTTACAAGCAAACAAATTAATGAAAACCCAAGGTGTTGAGGCCTCAAACACCCAATATATGCCCATGATAAACAGAAAGGAAGAATGCAGAAGAGCTGCACAATATCTAAGCAGCCTATCTCAGGGCATACAAAATTGAAATTGGAGAAGATCAAGTAAGATTTCATTAGAATTTAAATCTTGCATTTAAGGGATTTATTTAATGATTAGTAAGAAATTTTATTACTGTTACTACTATAATCTTTAATGAGTGTCAGACATTGGATGTTTCAGCTCTGCAAAATGTAACATGCATTTAGAAAAAGAGCAGAGTGGCTCCATACACCTAGTCTTGGCACCTCCCACAGGGGACTTCCCAGGGCTTTATCGGGGCTATCTGGAACCGCCAGCACAGAGGTGGACAGACTGACTGAACCACTATGAAACACTGAGGAAATCAGGCCCAGCTTGAAAAAACGCCACCAAGGCAGCAAAACACATCCTCCTATTTTGCCCAGTAGTAGAATCCGAATACGCAGCTTCGATCAGAGAGGGACGGCACACAGAGAAGAACTCACGTGCGTTTTGAATCCATCCTCAGCGCCCTGCTCTTCTCAAAGCGCTGTGTGCAGGAGAGCCTTGGGTGACGGCCGCACACACCCTTCCGCTTCCTTCCTCGGCGGCGGAGCAGGAAGCCGCGCGGCCGCGGAGCGGCTTCATTTGAATTGGTGCCCTCTCCGCGCCGCACCAGCCCGCTTCTGCCGGGGCCACGCATTCCCAGTCCTCTTCAGGGGGTTAACCCAGAGCAAAGCAGTGATGAAGCGGGGCCTGCTGGTTCCTAAGGGCTCTGGGGCCACCCGGGAGCCTCCAAGCAGGAGAGCCATCCCTGTGCTGCCGGCCACCTCCGCCTTCCCGGGCAGAGAGCACCAGCGCGGTGCCTGCCTGGGCAATGCGCGTCTTTCCCTGTATGTATTTTGTTACGGAAAAAAACCCGCTGTAGAGCAACTCTGTTATACTTTATTTGCTTGGCCAAAATACTACGCAACTGACTCCGGCTAAAAGCCGGGGCTCAGCTTCAGCCAAACCCAGCACACGAGCTCAGTATCTGCAGCTCATACCGCCAAGCAGCCACCGGACAGAGGCCCCAAACCGATGGGCTTGCACATACTCAGCTGCAATTCTTCATATCCCCATCCGCAGTCTTTCAGGTAACTACAATCCTGAAACAACTCCAGGTAAGATCAGCTCTGGTGCTGCTTAACTTTCTAAGTACACCATAAATAATAGAGACGTTGCTGGTCATAGAATACTGCAGGTAAATGGGTGTTTGGTTGTCACTGCAGAAAATTATTTCAATTTTAATTATTTGATTGAGATTATAACTGCATTTGTATGGATTTATTGTAGCTTCACTTCAAATATTTTAACAACTGTATTTGAAAGTGGGCTAATTTTCAACCTGTATCAAGAGTCACTAAAAAAAACAAGTTTGAAAGTTTGTGAATGAACATTCAGAAAATGGACAGTCCCAAAACAGATGTGACACACAGGCAGGGTAAAACAGCAAGGCATTCTTTAAGGGTCTGGATTTACATAACTTTTCAAGTCTACGTTTCTTATAGATATTGGCTTAAAGTAAAAATAGAGAGGTTTTTTTAGCCTATCACCACAAAGGACAAAAAATTTCATTTCAACACTAAGTACAGGGCAAAGCCATTTACATCTCTGTCCTCAAGATCCTCTTGTCACCACCATAAAAAGAAACACATGACTAAATGGTCTCAGCATGCCAGATTAATGAATGAGTCACTCAGTCACACACCAGTTTCACGTAGACAATAACACTGTTTATATCCTCTGCGAAGCAACAGAGATAAAAGGCGCAGGAAACAAAGCGTGGCTGGCGTTGAAGGCACCGCACACAGTGACCCCGGGAAAGCTCCTGGAGAAGGGACCGCTTTCAAGGCACACACACGTGTGGGGAAATACAAACCAGGTAACATGTCTGCATGTAGCACACTAATTCCCTAACAAGCCCAACACTTGCTAGATACTACACTGTAAAGCTGCAGAAGAGGTGGGAAACAGCTATAGGAGCAAAAGGCACATACGCTACTTTTAGCAACTATATTCATCTAGTGCTTATGTAGGTTGCTGACTGTAACAAGGGAAGCATGTTTGTTTATGCAGAAAACAGGCACGGCATGGGAATCTGTGGTTTGAGACGCTTTGGCAAGGCCTGCCAAAGTGCCCCTACTCTTGTTCTGAAAGAGCCACTGCTGGTAAGGAGAGGCTTCTTTGCCTAGTCCAGCTTTGCTTTTTCCTGCCAAGACCTAAAGGATGCCAAGTGTGCTGCTTGCTTTGCCTCGGGCAGTTGTCATCTTTCAACTGGACACCACCACCTTATTCAGAAAACTCCTTAGCCCAACAGTTATGTTAAACAGCACTGTGTTTCCAACAAAATTCATTTAAGGAGAATTCATGCAAATGGTCGTCTGCTGCCCATTACTAATATTATGAGTATTTGCAATGATGGGAAAAAGTTACTCAGTAGTTAAGAATTGTATCTGAAGTGAAATGGAGTCTTCCCACACAGATTCAAACCCTGTTTGTTTTGGCAGCAACGTACTGGAACTGCAGGCACTTCCAGCAATGTGCAATAAAAAATGTTTAGATCACCACGGTCTCTAAGGACTCCATACTGAAAACGCACAGCTATGAGTTTTAACCACAAACTAGGTATACTGAGAAAGACTCAGCATTCACTGATCTTTACAAAGGATGGCTCTTAAGTTCTGTTTTCTGCTCAAAACAGGTTAAAAGTACTCTGGAAATAAGGGGGAAAAAGGGCCATTATTTTCATTTTAAAAAGTAGATTCTCAGAAATTAGAAAGTTTACTGAATGTTTATCTGGCGTGAAGACCTTCTAACTTAGAAAACCCACATACCACCAACAAAAATACACTCAAGAAAGAGCTACCTTACATTAAGTGACTTAAGACCAAGAATGTGCCATGTGTGATTTGCAGCATTAAGTATAGAACAGTACTGAAAACATAAGCAAAATGAAGGAATGCAGACCATCCTCCCACTTGAGATATGTTTCAGTACAGTCTCATAATGATCAATTTAATATTTGTCTAATGTACTGCTGTTATATAATTCAGTCATACTATTTTAAATTGCTTTCTTCATCCGTAAGGATATTATCATTCAGTAAAGTTCTTATCTTTACACTTTACACATAAGACTTGCTAATGAGAAATTGCTACCCCTGCAAAGAGTGACATGCCTGGGAATGCAGGTTTCCAAAAATTAATACAATCAGTTAAATAAAGAATTAATCACAATGTTTATCAGCAACTGTGCATTGCTTTATAGGCCTACATTCAGCATCTGAAAGACCTCTTGATAAGATGCAAATTTGAGATGCCTCAATAGCTTAAAGGAATCTCTGTTAGCAACCTTCTTGCAGTGTTAAAATGAGGAGCTAATTGAGATTTCTGTTGTCACCAAACTGTTCATAATGGCTGCAGATCCACCTCTGCCTCTGCTAGGTAATTGTGCGCTCCCTGAGAGGGGAAAGCAGCCTGAGCTCTCACACAAAAGCAGCTCCAGTAGTGAGGAAGATCAGCTTAAATCTTGAATTATTGTTCACAAGCTATTGCTTCTGAAATTCTATTTGTGACCATTAATTATTATTTATCAAGACAGTCAGGATAACTGTCCAAATGACAAGCACACATATTCAGTAGTAACATCCTCACTTCAGTGTGCATGCACCTTCCAAACAGAACTGGAACCTCCCTGCGCCTCTGATCCTGTCAGCAAGTATTTTCTAAAACGGAGGGGCCTCAAAACCCATCTACTACTGCTATGCTGCTGCCAGCCGGGCTTGGCAATAAGACTGCTGTACAAAAGGCAGTCCTCCTCATATATTCAATTTGTTTTGCTCAGCTCCTCTTGTGAAAAATGATCTACTGCCAAAAGGAGATTGATTACACTTACTGGAACGAACATTATCAGAGACAATGATCTTGATACGTTTCAGGCAGAGAATAGACCAGCGCAAGTATTCCCCTTGTAAAGCGAATTGGGGAGATTGCGGTTGGGCTCCGAGGGCGAATTTACACTTTGTGCTCAGCTGATTTAAGAGGCTGCTGCTGCCAAAGGAGGATATCCTACTCTGCGTTGCGTCATCGCGCCCCTCGGCCGAGAAGGCCCCAGCGCCGCTGCACCCTCGAAGCTGCTGCAGCTCCCGAACGGCAGCCTTCGCTCGGGGACCTGCCGGCGTGGAAGCCAGGCCGGCTCACGGGCGGCACCGCAGCAGCGCTGCTCCCTCCAGCAGAGCCATCCTCCAGGGCAGCTGGAGTCACAACACACACTTTCACCGTGCCGAGAAGCTCATTTAGCATCCCCAGCAGTGACCCACCAAAGCACCAACCACCACGGGAGCCGAACGGCTCGGGCCTTTTCCTGGGCTTCTGCTCCATTGCTTTTCTTTTGCTAGCTATGTACTAGGAAAAAAAAGTCTTGGAGGAGAAGGAGGGAAGAAAGGGTGTCAGGACAAAATTACATAGTATTTATTCAGGGCCATCTGTTATTCTCAGTCTCAACGTACTATTTTTGTACCACCACAGTGTACAATCGCCGTCATAAGACAGAATTTATGGCTATTCAAATTGTAATCAGGCCAGCACAAGCTGAAATATCAAATGTTCTTCTGTTTGTCACAGAAGAGATTTCTAGACCTTTTCCTTAAAGAGAAAAAAAAAATCCCTGTTCCCCTGTTCTTTAAATGCATGCACAGCAATAAACAAACGTTTCGTACTTGTGCACTAACCAAGCTTCTTACCTGATAGGGCTGAAAGGCACTATCTTCAGTTATAAAATCCAGCTGCTTGTCCACAAGGAATTCTACTGCCGTAATTGCATTGTACACACTTTTTCCAACCAAGGGCTTGAATGTCTAAAAAAAAAAAAAAAAAAAAGAAAGAAAAAGAGAGAGAGAAAGAAAAAAAAGAAAATAAACAAATTAAAAAAATAGCTCAGTACATCAACTCCCCGGGACTGTGTAAGTACTGACATATCGGTTCTTCCATCAAAACAAGTCAGAACAGAACAACAATAACTAATTATATGAGAAATGAGAATTTTGTGCTCTTAGTTTTTCCTTTGTGCAGTTGGTGGAAAACGAGCAAGAAAAGGGAACTGCACCACACGCTGTTCCTTTTCCTCATTGTTCTTGAGCAACAGTGTTTACCGCAGAAGCTCAAAGTACAGGAGCACGATTATATTTTAAACATGGAGCTCAGCACGCAGATCCTCTCTGCCTGCAGGACTAGCTAGCGCGGTGGCAATTACACTGAGGACACTGAAGTGGAAACCACTGCAGACATGCAAGCTGAAACGCTGTGCTGAATCGTTCACCTTGCCTCAAGTCAACCACCTCATTTCCCGGCTCGGCAGCTCCCTTTTCCTCCCCCGCGGGAAGGGCTGCCCGGCCCAGCCCCAGCTCTGCTCCTCTCCGCCCGCACCACCGCTGGAGGCACAAACCCTCCCCAAACCCTCCCCACGCACCCGGCAAAGAAAGGGGAAGGAGAAAGGGAGAACATGGAGGGCAGCAACAGCCTCCAGACAAGGCCCTTGAGACGGTCTAGACAGGAACGCAGTCCCAAGCACCCTGCCTACTCCTCCCTAGGAGCACGTCCAAATGGCAGCCCGCGCAGCAAGTCCTACGCAGAGCAGTGGGAAGAGCTCTGCTGAAGTGGGAGCGAGCGGCCGCGCCGGCGCTGGCAGCGTTTCCTGGAACAGAAGCCGAGCGCGAGTGTGACTGAGCGGGGATGTACCGAGAGGCGATGAGTCAGGTGGAAAGGAAATCCCAGTGGATAGAGCAGAGAGAAAATGCAGCTCTGAGAACAGACAGAGCGCAGTAAGAGGAAGTCACTAAAGAAACAAAGAACAAAGCAAAAAAGCAGACTAGAATTATTAGCAAATATGTGCAGGATATAAGGAAAAAAAGTCATGGAGCAGTAGGAGGAAGCAGAAAGTTACTGCACAGGACGGAAAATAAGAATGAGAAAGAGCCAAGGGCTAAGATTACGGCTCAGCAGCGAGGACGACAAGCAGAACCCGGGCAGGCCGAGCTGCGGCAGCCCATGCACCACACGGCATCTGCGGCGCTCACCGGCAGAGGCGCCCCGCAGGGCACGAGAGGCCAGGGTCGCCCCCGCCTCGCCATGGACAGCCTTGGTCGAGCGGAGGCCGGGAGCCCTCACCCACCTGCAGGGGAGGCACCCGAGCAGGCGGGCGCCCCTGGGCGCGCCAGGGACCGAGGCGGAGGGGGAGCAGATGCCCAGAGAGCTACCCAGGCCTTGCAGCCTTGTGACTAGCCTAATTAAAACCTCAGCCGCTACAGAGCTTAAGCCCTGGCACTTACTAAGCAAGTGAGAAACCATTTTACAGGAGACGTAATACTTTCTAATACATATATCCAACTCCATAAAAGCTCAGACATCATGTTCTCCCATCTGTTTCTATTTCATTTAAGGTTTCATTTCAGCTGCTATCCTTCTTGTACAACCCAGGAAAAACTCACCAGCCAGTCGGCCATTTCCATAGTCTCTGCCTAGATGAAATGGCTGGAGGGACAGAAGAACATGGTAACACACTGACAGCAGAGACTGAAGAGCAAATAATTATTTAACCTCTAATGGTTAAGAAAAGGCCTTTGCTCTTGCATCACTTTTCTATAACGAACCTTGTATTGCTAATACTCAAGGCAGGGTGGAGTTCACATCGTATAACTGCAAAGCCTGAGTGTGTAAACTCACAACTAGCAAGATAATTTTTTTATATGTTGACGTGTTTTTCAGTTGTTAATTTGCATCTGAATCTTAACATACATTGAAAAAGCTTGATTTGAAAAAGCAGAGCAACTTTTCACACGATTATTAAGGTCAGCAAAGGTATTCCTGGCTGCCTACACCAGGGCAGACGGCACTACTAGGTGCAACGCAATGATGTGGAACGTGGCTTGCAGTTACCAGCCAGGGATTTAGACAACGCTACAGATTAAAGTATGTGTGAGCCACTGGTTTATCTTACTGCTGGTATTAAAAGAACTTGTTCCAAATATAGATATGTGAACGTGATTATTCTCAGAAGAGAAACATAATCCCTTCTCATTTGCCTGCATAGATCTAAGTCTCTAGACAGGCCAACGCCCCCACAACACGCGTGTGAAGGATGTGGGCTAGTCTACAAGCACACAGCAAAAATATGTAAATAAATAAAGCAGAACAGTGCCATGACACCCAGCTCCTCACAGGCAGATGGCTACACAGCTGAACAGAACTTATTTGGGACATTTTAAGCACTATTAGAAAATATTCCCGCTATCAAAGAAAAAACAAAACCGCACCCTTTCGGAAGGAGCAGGCTTTCTTCAGAAAGCAAAGTCCAGACTCCAGCAGCATATCCAGGAGATATGCGGGCTGCAGCGAGATAGCCACGCTGGTCCCAACGCCGAAGCGGGCCCGAGCCCCACACCACACACGGCATTCGCACAGCGACAGGCACATGGAGGCCGCGCGCAGCAGGCAAGAGCCAGCTACTAGAAACAAGCACGTGGGCGCGTAATGACAGGAAAACAGACTTGTCCAGGTCTTCTCACAGGCTCTGAGAAAGACGCTCTGCTCCCCAAGTTCCCAAAGTAGAGCACAAGTCTCGGGAGGATCACACTCACTAGCTGGAACCCCTAAAAGCTGAACGTCCTCAAACATGAACATCCCTTGCATAAAACTTCCTTCAGCATCTGCATTAATCCACCTCTCCAAAGACCACAGGCGGGCAAAAGACTTGAGCACACGCTCCATTTTAAATGGTATCTAACTTCACTACTCTTCTAAACTGCTCTTTTGTGAGTCCCACTGCCTCCTGCAAAGCGGAGCCGACGCTTGGCTGAAGGGAGCTCCACGAATGCGCATGGTCACCACTCCTGGCCCCAGAACAGCTCTTATCTGCCCCCCGTATCACTGTTCTACCCCAAAACAGCCCGAGAACCACCTGCCTGCAGGAGGCACCTGGCACAGCTATGAGACTGGGCAGAAAAGCAGGGCTTTGATTAACCTCAGTTCCTAGCAGATACATATATATATATACATGTACATTTAGAAAATATCAAATATCATGGCTCTGCCCTAAAAAACCTCAGGCTTTCTGATACTTCATCAAATATTCATAAAATACACAAGACTACTTCTTCTAATACGCATAACATATTTTAAAAAATCATTATTTAGCATTTGGGTCAGCCCCTGGCAACCACAGGCCCTATTACCAGAAGCAGCAGCACTGCGAAAGCATAGAGAGCGTTTTTATCTCTGCTTAATGCAATTAAGCAGCTGGAAACCCGGTAAGCCAACAGCATGTGACGAGGCAGCGCTCGGCTCGGCGCTCGCCAGCACGGACTAGGGCTCCCAAACCGTGCGCCTGAGAACTGCTGCCTGCAGGGTGTTACCTTAGCATTTCTAGGCTGCTACACCAGAAAATTCTCATTCCAGTAAATGCTCGGGTTACAGCTGAACCAACAGCTGTGTGCCCGGTTCATTAGCGCATGTAGAAATACTTCATTTGCGTTACTACAGTTTGGACCTTGTTTGGCTGGGCACTCAACTCCTGTGCCTGAAAATCGCCCTTCAGATCACAAAAGCACATTTTTGAATGTATGTGCAGTGTATTTGCTTTTTAAAAGTATCTGTCTGGAGGAATTTATACCGCAAAGAAAACAGTCACTTAAAAACTAAGCATTTATTCAGGAAAGCTTTTCTTATGCTAAAGCTTGCTAATATGCACCAGGATTTGTATTCTTTGGCAAAGACAGAAGCGATTTTATATATTTCCATTTTTAAACCACAAAAATCAAGAAGATCACATAAATTTAATTTATGTGTGCTGTTAAGCAAACTTTTCCATACATTGTTTTTTAGTGTTGCTGTTTAGTCTGCAATAGCGCAAACACTGGCACCTTTTCATTATGACACTTAATCACTAGACTTCCAAATAGCAGTATTTCTCTTCCAAAAGCTGTATGTTGCCATGGTTTGTACTCAAAAGCAAAAATCACCAAGTGGAAAAGAACGGAGCAGATAAATAAAGCAGATCTGAAATAAAACCTGGGCACGGAGAGCATTTCTCACAGGGCGCAGCCCCATGCGCACATTAAAGCGGGCTGCTGGGGTTTCCTCTGCTAGAAGTGACCTGGAAACCCCCATCGGTCCCCAAGGCGCCGCTGCCCGCAGACCCCGCGTTCTGCCCCGCCCGGCCGGGCCC